>MJUT01039472.1:26283-43337 GCA_002080005.1 Gigantidas platifrons
AGATGTCTTAATTGGGGATGTCGTGATAAACATAATGCTAACTTGATGGAACTGTGGCCTGATGGACCACAAAGTAATACCCTTCGCTCCCTCTTTGTCTAGCCAATGCTCATTATGATTTAATAGTCTACCAAGTCTGTAGAGATCCGTCAAACCATGTAGGAGAAGGGATGAAAAACCATGTATGAGGAATTGCGATATTGCATAAAAATGTTAAGTCCAACATGCTACTGTACAATTATTCCTCAATAAACTGGCACACCCTACCCATATGCGCATCTACTCATTATGATCTAATAGTATACCAAGTTTGAAAGAGTTCCTACAAACCATGAAGGAGGAGAAGCGATAAAAAGGTTAGTGTGGACAGACAGACGGACGGACAGACAGACAAGCTGATTCCTATATACCCCCTCCAAACTTTGTTTGCGGGGGGTATACTGACAGAGAACTCTACTTTTTGAACATACGGTTTGTGTAATTAATTGTTTGTATCATGTAATAATTAGTATATATGCCTGGCAATAAAGTTGAATTTGAACCAAAAAATAATTCGTTGATTGCTTCCAACCAATTGCAATTAAACCAAATGGAACATGTACCCTTTGTCACCTGTCGGGATTTACAGGACTATATTTTTTCATCTTTACTATTTATATTTTCAGAACTCAGGCTGTTACCAAAACATAATTTCTAACTGTAATTTGAATGTTAGCCAATTTTCGTTTTACTCAAGTTGTCTCTTGTTCCGTTCACAATAGTGACATTTAGAAAACACCTGAATTCTAAAAATATATATAGTGAAGAGGTAAAAGATCATAGTCAGATAAATTCCGCCGAAAAGGGCGGGGTTACGTAATCCATATCTTTCCCAGGGAAAAAAATGTTTGTGACTAATTATTGACCAATTGATGAACCAATGTCGGAAAATACAAAGCTAAGTGAATGAACCCAAGATGAACCAGAACAATAAAATAATTCTTCCATTGCTTGTTTTGTTCCTGTATTGCATACGTTATATTGTCAAGTACATTTACCATATATCCATGTAATTTCCCCCCACATACGTAACAAGTAGGGACCCGGGTGGCTCAAGGAGTTAGTTCGCTGGATCTAACAACTCATACAAGCCTATCACCAATACGGCGTGGGTTCGCGTCCGGCTTTGTAAATTACAAAAAAGGGTGAACTCGACTCGCAACCGCAAGTGATAAAATTTACGAGTTGCTTACCCAGGGTCGGTGGTTCTCTCCGGGTACTCCTGCTTCCTCCACCACCAAAACTGGTCGCCATGATATAGCTGAAATATTGCTGAAAGTGGCGTTAAACGAAAGGAATAAACAGCCGTAAATCGAAGAAGAATAGACAATACAATGCCATGACAAAAAGGACAAAAGGACAAGCAACACGAACCCCACTAAAAACATGGAATGAATTCATGTGTTTCAGAAGGGTAAGCAGTTTCTGCTCTAATAGTGTAGTGTCAACAGTCATGTTGCTCTTGTTACAAACACGATGATAAGTTATGAATGAGGGGAAGACCGTCAGTGGTGTTGGATTTGTTGTCAGACGTGCTCGAGTTTCAACACTCGACAATATAGACCGCCCAGATGACAATTTACTTTACGTGTAACATCAGGTTTTCTTTGATGGCCTAATAAACGTTAGAGAAAACCGAAGGGACAATCCAGAGAAATTGACAACATTTGAGTACCAAAGACGAAGACAAACAAAAACAAAAAACACAACGCAATATGTGTTGGACAATACTATACGGAAACAAACACAAATAACGGAAATAAGACAATGAGCCCTCATACAAACAACTGAATGTAAAGACCAACAGAACATCGTGTTTACTATTGATTCTCGTTCAGTTTTGTTTTATCAATTGGTATTATTGAACCACCTTTAATAATCCTGCAACCTAAGAATGAGTAAATCATTCCCTTAGAAAAAAAGACTTCGTTCCCTTTAACTCTTAATTTTATTTATACTGGTTAAATCGAATTTTCGTTTACTTCAAAGTAAAATACTCAATATTCTACGACTTCTACACAACAAGGGTATATTCGACACTTTATTGTCCATTTTAATATACCATTTTCAAAAGTTCACAACAAGTTTTTTCAATAAAAGAAGAACTATTATAGATCATCGACAAAATTGTTTGTTGGAGACGTTCTAAAGGTTTTCTTTTAAGATCAAGAGTTATTAACAAATAAGCTCATTGCGTATCATTTGTCTATTTTGGTATTAGGATAAATATTTATGACGTAATTTGGAAAATTCTTCAAATAGAATCAATAAAATATATAGGTCATGTATAATTAGGTTAATACAATGAAATGAAAGTCTTTGAGTTTTCCAGCACATCATAGAAACGTTGTTCGGTTCGTCTTTACCGCCAGTTGTTTGTAGGAGGACTCACGTCTTATTTACGTTATTTGTGTTTGTTTGAATGTGGTGGTGTTCAACGCATATTGTGGTATGTTTTTGTTTTGTTTTCGTCTTCTTGTGTACACTATCTACCAGTTTCTCTGGATTGTTCATTTATGATTTCTCTTTCGGTATTCTCGAACGTTTTTATATTTAGGAAGTAGGCAAATACATGTGTATAGCACAATAACAAAACATTTTTGTTGCCATAATTTTGGTTTTGTTTGTTTGTTTGTTAGTTATTGAACTTCAATATTTTATCTATTGAATATTATAACTGGTAAAAACCAATTTCAAATTGGCATCCACGATACCATAATCTCTATCCACAGTTGAATGGTTATTATGGAATTATATTGAAAAATTGTGTATAAATATTGTATGACTGTGGAAACGGAATTCAGCTGTGAAACAGATTCGTTTCTTCTTTATCTTTTATTATATTCCATTGATTTTGGCTTAATATGACTATGTTGGAATTCCATAATTCTGCGAAGGTAATATATCTGGTGTTATCACTTCAGTATATGCGGAAGTCAGCGGATTTTGGTTATTATTTCAGAGCATAAATAATCTATTCTCTACAAAAAATGGTGGAATTTGGAAAGAACGTTTCATAATATCATGTATCCTTACTTCTAGCATATATATTTTAAATGTTAATTTTATTGCTGTAAAAATATAAAAATTTCGTATCGTAAAATACGATAAATATTGTGTGAAATATATTTTTTTTAACCTAAGCATGGATGAATAAAAAATGAATAAAATGGGGTATATAAATATGACTGTCTTTTCCTCTTTTCCTTTTTCTCTTTTTTATTTCTCTTTTTTTTTTTTTTGTTGTTGTTGTTGCTAAAAGCAAGTTTTCTGGGGAGAAATGCAGCAAAGTTTGGTCGTCCATGCTTACTTTTCTCGTTTTCAAACTTTTAAATCATATGGCTTTCAAATACTTTGATTACGAGCGTACTCGATGAAGGGTATTCCTGACGAGTCGTGTGCACTAAATTGTGTATCTACATTTTTACTATTATCTCTCTCCCTCACCCCCCTCCCAGAGGGTGAGCCGGGGTAGAATAGGCAACAGGTTTCTCCGTCCTAGAGGCACTAGTCTTCTAAAAGGTGTCAACCCCGCGGGAATCCAGGGAAATAGAAATGGGACCGAGAGCTTCTTCGGTTTGAAGGGGCGTTCGTTGTGCGGGATGTATAAATTCACAACCAATCCGTCCTTCGGATGAGACGTAAATAAAACCGAGGTCCTGTGTTGAGAGATTGCCACCATTTTCGCACGTTAAAGTACCCAGTGTAAATGCTCATGATGAGCATTATTCTCATGATGAGTGATGAGTGGTCCATAGGAGACCTGTTGCACTGGCTAAATTATCCGTCCCTACCCATCACCTTTCCTTGTTTCGAGTCCCGTGGCGTTTACATTTTTAAATGTTCTCGACCTGAATATAGCTGAAAAATTGCTCGCTGGACGTTAAACATCAATCAATCAATCAATCAATCAATCAATCAATCAATCAATCAATCAATCAATCAATCAATCAATCAATCAATCAATCATATTACCACTCTGCTGATGCACTTTTAGCCCCCGACGGCAACATCCGTCCACTAGTCAGTGTTTTGGCACTGAAATGGTATCTTATATATATTTATTTATTAACATTTATAGTTTGTAAATAATGTAATTTATCATTAAAGACTTTCCGAATGGGTTGTACTCAGTTAACTAAGCAATCCCACTCAATTGTTCTAGACATTGATAATTCCAAATTATATGTTTCTACACACAAGAACAAATTTTATTGGAACCATTGACATGCAGTTGTGACCATCGTAACCAATAATAGTTTAGAATGCTCATTTCCAATAAAAGTACATTAGGAACAACGTCAAAGTTCGCTGATTTGCTACATATACAACCGAGGTACTCCGACTGGGAAACATATAATATGTCATCAAGTCCTTTTTCTTTCATGACGTTAGTATTTTTGAGAACGAAAATATATTAGACGAGGTTATTAAATACTACTTTTCACTAAAATAGGAAATAAAGAAAACGTATGTCGTTGATCGGGAACGATGATCAAATATAGTATATGGGAATAACGGAAGTGACATGCATCATAAATTGTACACGTCATATCCTTTTGTTTGATTCTCAAGTCCAGATATTTGTTTAACGAGAGTACCAAATTAACAACCAGAAAGGGAAAACAGGATATATAGAATAAAACGTACAAAAAACTAACGGAAAAAGAAGACGTGCACGAATGTATGCACAAACGAAAATCAGACACATAATAATAAAAAAAAACTGATAAGATTGATCATAAATAATGCTTCATCATTCAGACTCAACAAATAAGACTTAGTACCGCAAACCAATGAACACGCGATCCTCTTGGTAATACCTAGTTTGAGAAAAAAAAGTTTAAAATTTCAATAATTGGAATCTATTATGTAATTTGCAATTTGCTTTTCTTGATGTTGATAACACGTTTTATTTTGCCCTTATAACAAATGAAATTGTCCAATAAATGAAATCTATGAAGCAATACGGTTTCAGACATAAAACAAGAAAAAAATTAAGTACAACGCGAGCATGTTAAATTTGTCTTATATAAATGGTTGATTGTCAGAAATTAAAATACAGGTCGATATAATAAATTTAAGGGCAAATTGACAAAATTTTATTTATCTTTTTAAATTTCATTGTACATGTTGCATGCCATGTTATTGTGCAGCGCTTGATTTTATCTTTTTTACATGTTACATGCTCCCTGTTTAATATTAGAATCACGATGGGAACAGAAAAAAAGCTATTCTTTCGAAATATCTGACCTTGAGATCATAAGACTTTTTGAATACGTGTTAAATGCTCATTCAAGAAAAATAAAATAGCCAATCGGGACACTGTATCAAGTATGAAAGTGTTCTAATTGGACAATTTTGAGGCACGAGAACAAAACAAGTGCACGAAAGTTGTATGACTTGTTACTTACAATCACAGGGTAGATCCATGTGCTGGAGAACAATTAGTGTATCGTCCTGCCAATAATTAGTGTCTTGGCAGTGATATGGATTATCATATATACATGTATTGGAAATATAGTCTCTAACATTGCTTCCCGTTTATTACGATAATTTCTCAAATCAAGATAGTTAAATTTTCACATTTTAAAGTTCGAGGTTTACCGAGAACTTTAAAATGTGAAAATTGAACTATCGAGATTTTGAGAAATTATCGTAATAAACGGGAAACAATGTTAGAGATTGTTTCTCTAATGAACCACTAAAAATATTTGCTTGATTCTTTTTCTCACTAATTTAACAAAATATATGCAGTCGGGAAGCCAACGTCAACTTTCGTACCTCCTCCCATAAGGCTAAAAACATTTACGCAAGGGCTGATAATAATAACCCACCAGGTGTCGCCCATAATCGTAATGTCGTAACGACGTTTGTTTACCATGACGATGACGGAATAAACCTTATATGACAGATAAATATAAATAAATACATTCCAAAAAAGCGTGAATTATCATGGTTAAATATATAAGTTGCAGAAAAAACAAAAAAAGTGTTTATTAGACATAATATCGATATATACAACAAGGTATTTCCGAGGTATTTGTTTTTGTTGTTGTAGCTAAGAATATATGGCGGGAAATTTTCGAGGCTAAAAATAACTGACACAAACGTATCCCATTGGTTGTCAATAAAAACTATTGTCAAAAATAGGTTTACCCATCATTCAAATGTGTAACGAAATATAAAAATAGCCATCATTCCGCCTTCAATTTGCAAAACGAGGTTTGTAACTTAGGACGCTGTCAGCTGCCATTTTTGATAAAGAAGACGCTGAACAAAGTTTCCTGTGATGTTGAATAATGGAGAACATTCACACCTTTTCCCATCAGATGGCGTCACTGTACCAACGGTGGTTACGAAAACGTTTGTTTTCAGATAAACGCTTGTAACCAATGTAATCAAATGGCAATAGCATTACCTACATGATGTCCTTGGTCTGAAAACATTACGTAATATGACGGTGTGCTCGGCATATAGAAAGGACGGAAGTGATCATGAAAGATTTTAATATGGTATCTCCTATACCCTTTTTCTAGGTTATTTCACAGTGATAGGTAACAATCATAGGACCCAATGACAATGTCAATGTAAATTTGAACATGCGTTTTTCAGACTTAATTGAACAAGGTTGAAAATTATACACATGTTTTTTTTTCACACTGTATATGGTCTAACCATGTACAATTGCATACTGGCTTTTGCATCAGTAATTTGTCTTCAAATTTTTATAATAAATTTCTCCTTGAGAACTGCAGGGCCGGATATCTTTCAATTTCTTTAAAATTTCACCACATATTTTTTTCAGAAAAAAAACCCATCTAAAAGTTAAAAGGTCGTCCTCTTAATGACATGAATATATATGTGTCTAGGCTGCGTCCACGTAACTTCGTATTATATAATAAGATTTGTTTTATGCACTTTCAGCAATATTTCAGCTATATCATGGCGACCAATTTTAGTGGTGGAAGAAGCCGGAGTACCAAGAGAGAACCACCGACCATGGGCAAGCAACTGGTAAACTTTATCACTTGTGGCCTTGAGTCGAGTGCACCATTTTTTGTAATTTACAAAGCCAGGCACGAACCCACGCGTATTGGTGATAGGCTTGTATGAGTTGTTAGATCCAATGACCTAACTCATTGAGCCACCCGGGCCCCATATTATATAATAAGTGTCCGGTTTTCAAAAAACCTTATGCAAGATAGTTCAACAGTTTAATTATTGCTTCTGATCCGCGGATTTCTCCCGATAATATTGTTTCCTTACGAAGTATTCATTCAAAGAGATAAAGTTGCATTTTAATGCCTGGTGCTTTAACCATTCATATGATTTTTTCTATAACCGTATGTAGCGCTATCGTGTAATTTAATAAACACCGTCCAAATATATCTTGTATTTAGTGTAGAGGTTGGTAAATAGCTTGTATTACCGTTGAAATGAAACCGTACAATTCCTGTTTCATGACGGTCAGTTTTTTTGCTGGAGGAAACCGAAGTTCCCTGAAAAAAAAACACTGACCTGCCGAAAGTCACTGACAAATGAAATCACATTAGTAGTATTACCAATTAATAATAATCAAGTGACTGTTGATGAAAAATAAAATCCACATAATATGACTGTTCATGAAAAAAAAATCAACATTATCTATAATACGACCCAGGTATTCACGTTTTATTTTTTTCCATATCTTCAGAATGTTAAATTTGATGCCTTTATTTGAATGACTTAAGAGAAAGCTGAAATCGTAAAATGTTTAATTTTGTATTTTTCAATTTTCGCAAACAGTTTATTGTTAAGAATCGCAAAATTAACACCCTTAAAATAAATATACTTAAATAGTAGATTAATAAATGTAGGTATTTATGTTTCAGACAGAATATGTTTTTAACATCATGTTGGGAGTCAGTGGGCAAGTGTTGCATACGGCAATTTTTCAGCTATATCAAATTTCAAATTTCAAATACTTTATTGCCATTATACAGTTACTGCATGTGACAAAAATAACAGAATACAAACAATACATACATGGTAATAAAGACAAAATAATTTTCAAATACACATTTCAAGATTCCCTGACCTCAGTTATCACGACGAGACCAATTTACTTTTCAACATGAAGATGAGGTCCCAACACGATTATTATTATTTTTAAGTACATGTATTTATATCTAAAAACTGATATAGATGTACATAAGTTTCTATGATAAAGATGTATATCTTAAAGACAAGCCACCGTTATTGGAATCCGACACCCGTGTACATAAAATTCGCCAAGAATACATCTTTTTAATTGATTGAGATTCTAACCATTGATAAACATTTATTTACCATGAAAATATAAAATCGTGATACAACAAAACTAGGAAACCAACACGAAAATCATTAATAAAAGGAAATACAAAGAATGTGAACCAATATCAAACTTTGTTTACAACGTACTTCTACATGCATACATGTGTATGTAATTGTACTACTATTACCTCATTCTACAGTTATTGTACGTGTACTATGCCAGGGACGTAGCTGAGGCTTAATAGTGTGCACGCCATACTTACTTTCGACGAGATGCAAAATGGTGCGATCTAGGGCCATTTCAGGGTTTCATATAACATAGAATCAAGCACAATTTTAATGACTTTGATAGACAAGAATATCTTAAAATTGTCAAAAATCTGCCCTTGGTGTCTTAGCAGATACGAACACCTCCATTGCTTTGTACAAGTCCACTTCAAAATCTCTGTGAATATGCATCAATCCCAGGGGAGATAGCCTGTCATTCTTCATAGTCGAACTAACACAAGTTTTCAAACGTCTCAGTACACTAAATGACATCTTAGCAGTAGCGCTTGCTACTGGCATGCTTAACAAAACACATAATATTGCATCCATAGAAGGATAGAGAACTGGATTTACAGAATCTAGAATGGTAAAAAGCAGGGCATATGAGAGGAGGGTTCAGCCGGTACATCGATACGGGGCACGGAACGCCACGAAAGGGCCCATGAATCTCTGAAGGGCCCCATAGCCTTAGTCATTGACGTTTTATTTTGATTTTTTCATTATTTTTTGTATATTCAACTCAAATCCACGGTTTGGAGAGAAGTTTCAGCCTGTTCTCAGATCCCAAAGCAGTATTGTTACGCCTTGCAAAATTTCTCTTGGAGGCCCTGTTACAGATACATCATCATAATTCTTTTTTCACAACATATAATAAAATGAAAAAAAAGTATCACATCGTCGGAAAAGTTCCAAAAATTCAAAAGAAAAATCGTAGAAATAGAAAAATTCGATATCCCTAACACACAATCTACATGACCGCTCACTTTCCTGACTTAGTACAGGTACTTCAGTAAAAAGTTACGGGGTTAAACTAGTTGGATTATAACTTGCCATTGTCTTAAGAAGTACCACTATAGCCACATCTCCTCTGAACTGTAGATAGAGAGAAAAAACATAATATACTAGACAGGTAGCATGTGCATCGTACTTCATAAATTCGCAATTAATATTTCGAATGTACAATAGCGACTTCCGCCCAACATGAAAACAGGACAGATTGATGTACTTGATAAATCATCCCACCCCTCTCCCCAACGTATGAAAAATTGAAATAGCTTGATGTGATTTAAATACGTGCTAACTGCATTACATGTAAACTGCATGATGCTGTTTGATAAAGACCTTTAACTAGAACAGGAACAAATGAACACCTGCATGAAATAGTGTTGTAATTAAAGATCATGTACGTGATATAGAAGTTTGAAAGAATTCAATGTTTATTATAAATGAGGTTGAAACAAGTCACATTTTGATATCAATTCGGTTGTATTTCACTTTGACGATTTCAATTACGGAAGACGGACCGAAACCAGGAAAAAATGAACACCTGAATGAAATAGTGTTGTAATTAAAAATCATGTACGTGATGTACAACAATGAAAAATATTATTATTATAAATTTTATATCCTATTTTTTTATAACCTGACGATGTGCACGCCATGGCGTGACAACGTATATGCAGCTACACCTCTGGAAAGTAATGAATTCCTGTTATAAAAATCAAAACACATAGTAGTTTGCGTTATTTATTTTATATTTGAATCTAAATGTCCGTAGCCAAAGTCAATATGACCGTCCGAGATTTTCCTAAAGTAAATGAGCGCACGACTCTGTCGATGTCAATGTCAATGTCTCTGTGTACATGCAGTACAGCTAAAGAAGTCAGGCGGTCCTGCAGCATTGTTGTCCCCAAGTACGTTTTAAGGCGACGGAGAGCAGAGAATGATCCCTCCGTCGTAGCTGTGCTGGCAGGCATGGTGTAAAGTATCAACAAAACGGTGCTGAGGTGATATTGAGCTTTATTCCGGAGATTGCTTTTACAATGACGGGTTTTTCTTCCGGTATTAATAATTTCCCGAAGTTGAGCATGGTCAACATTCAAAGTTTTAAGTTTGACATGAAGAAACTACTCTTGACAATTTCAGGAAAAAAACCTCCATGTTATATGCTTCTGTTTTGAAGTGTCTACTTCTATACGACAGGTTTTAACAACAGAGTAGGGACTGACGTAGGGAATGTGTCTGCTTTTAAGAGACAGCTTTTGTACAACAAAATAGGGAAGTTTATTTTTTTTTATAGATATTTCAATTATCAGTAACACAAAAAAAATGATACATCTCCATCATACAACAATATCACTTATCTTCATGACAGGAGACACTATTATATTTCATGGCATTTCGCATTCATTCACAAGAAAACATGAGACAATACCCCTACAGACAATTATGAATAATATTTATATTAAAGAATTTAAATAGTCCTTGCCCTTTTTTTATTAAGTTATTTTATGAATCTAATGGACTTGGTAATGACTCTGGTAGAGAATCAGATACACCAGCTTGGCTTGTATCGAACGATTTTGTGGATGAAGCATCCTTAGGCTTGAAGCAAAAATCTAGTTTCTTCATGTCAAACTTTGAATGTTGACCATGTTCAACTTCGGGAAATTATAAATACCGGAAAAAAAACCCGTCATCGTAAAAGCAATCTCCGGAATAAAGGTCAATATCATCTTTCTTCAGAAAAACACGTTATTATCATTATTAATTATACTGAAAAAGTAGGGTTATTCCCATGTCAGTAATAATATTTTTAGTGCAAGTGAAAAACATTTTTTTTTGCCGAAATGATGTGCAAGCAATTGATTTGTTTGCGTAAGGGCAGCTACGCGCCTGTATGCGTATTTCCTAAGTACAAATTTATTGAAAATTATAATTGATTTTTGCTCTTGGAGGACAAAAGAAAATAAATATAAGAATGTAATTTTATTTCATATTGGCATTCACAGTTAGTAACAGGTGACCGTGACCCAGATATGATTGTAACGTTGTCCTTGTCTTATTTCAACATGGTGACATGATCACTTTACATAGGTTACAAACGTCTGTGCGAAAATAAAACGCCCAGCTAAACACCGTTAGTACTCGAGCGACACCTGCTGGGTAAATTTAGGTGAATGTTCCCCATTGAATAAATAAAAATAAGAATGTATTATAAGTCTTACAGTTTTCAATGAAGACTGGTTTGTAATATATTATAATAATAATATTTTTATTACCAAATTAATGGGCCCATAAAGGGCAAACAAAGTAAATACAATGATTACAATGATTGGACTTGGAGGCATCATAGCATGCAAAAAAAAACAAAAAAAACTATATTATGACTATACAACACAGTCATGTCAGAGCCAATTCAATAACAACCAATAAACCATACACATTATAATAATAATAATAAATCAATGCAACAATGACCAATGTTCATTAATGCATTATCTAGTTTGATCTGAAATAATTACCAATATATTCAGCTAGCCCAAATAAAAGACTTCACCTTCTGATTTCTAAACATTTACTTATATGTGAACCAAGTTCCTTTAAAACAGTTAAGTTTTCATTGGTTAAAAGCCAAATAAATTTAGAAGAATTATTTAAAGAGGAAAAGTTGAACAGTGACTTTCAACTTTTTCAATAAAATCATGTCTCAAAGTATTATATAAAGGACACTCTAAAAGGAAATGTTGTTCATTTTCTATCTTTTCTAAAGAACAATATTGACACAAACGTTCAGATCTGTCCATTCTATTTTGATTGTATCGAGCCTTTTCAATTATCAGAGAATGAGTGCTGATTCTCAACTTGCATAAAGACTGGCGGGTTTTAAAATCATTTATCTGAGTGTATTTTTAAGAGAAAAATAAGTATCAAGCTTACTGTTGTCACCATTCAAAATATCTTGTTTATTTTTATTCCAGAAACTCATAAAATTGTCACATAATTTATCTTTAGCGAAATTATATAAAGTACCAAGTTTTGAGTTTAGAACATGAATATTCATACAGGTTTGAAAATTCATATAAAATATGTTTTTTTTTCTTCTAACAAAATTCATGAATTAAAAAAATTGGCCAGCATTCCAATTATTTAAAAGTACATCATCAAGCAAATGCAGGCCCTTTGGGTATAATTGTGGACAGGATATTTCCTCTAACTGATACATTCATTTAATTCAGAAAGTTTCAGATGCTCCTGAATTTTGTTTGTAAAAAGAAATTTAACATTTCTGTATTGTATTTGTAAGAAATGCAAAATTAAGTTCAAACTTTGTATTCTATGTCCACCAGAGGCGTAGCTGCATATACGTTGTCACGCCATGGCGTGCACATCGTCAGGTTATAAAAAATTAGGATATTGAATTTATAATAATAATACTTTTTTGTATTCTTATTGAAATTCCTTCAGTGTTATATTTCACGTACATGGTTTTTAATTACAACACTATTTCATTCAGGTATTCATTTGGTCCTGGTTGCGGTCCGTCTTCCGTAATTAAAATCGTCAAAAAAGTTAAATACAACCGAATTGATATCAAAATGTGACTTGTTTCAACCTTATTTATAATAAACATTGAAATTCTTTCAACTTCTAAATCACGTTCATGATCTTTAATTACAACACTATTTCATGCAGGTGTTCATTTTTTCCTGTTCTAAATAAAGGTCTTTATCAAACAGCATCATGCGGTTTACCTGTAATGCTGTTAGTACCTATTTAAATCACATCAGGCTATTTCTAGTTTTCATACGTTGGAGGGAAGGGTGGGATGATTTTTCAAGTACATCAATCTGTCCTGTTTTCATGTTGGGCGGAAGTCGCTATTGTACATTCGAAGTGTTAATTGCGAATTTATCAAGTATGATGCACGTGTTACCTGTCTAGTATATTATGTTTTTTTTTCTCGATCGACGGTTCAGAGGAGATGTGGCTATATTGGTATTTCTTAAGACAATGGCAAGTTATAATCCAACTAGTTTTACCTCGTTACTTTTTACTGAAGTACCTGTACTAAGTCAGGAAAGTGAGCGGTCATATATATGTGTGTTAGGGTTATCGAATTGCTACTGGCATGCTTAACAAAACACATAACATTGTATCCATAGAAGGATAGAGAACTGGATTTACAGAATCTAGGATGGTAAAAAGCAAGGCATATGAGAGGAGGGTTCGGCCGGTACTTCGGTACGGGGTCCGGAAATCCACGAAAGGGCCCGTGAATCTCTGAAGGGCCCCACAGCCTTAGCCATTGATGTTTTATTTTAATTTTTTCATTATTTTTTGGTATTTTCAACTCAAATCCACAGTTTTGAGAGAGGTTTCAGCCTGTTCTCAGACCCCAAAGCACTATTGTTCCGCCTTGCAAAATTTCTCTTGGAGGCCCTGTTGCAGGTACATCGTCATAATTCTTTTTCACAACCTATAATAAAATGAAAAAAAAAAGTATCATATCGTCGGAAAAGTTCCAAAAATTCAATAGAAAAATCGTAGAAATAGTCAAATTCGATATCCCTAACACACATATATATGACCGCTCACTTTCCTGACTTAGTACAGGTACTTCAGTAAAAAGTGACGAGGTAAAACTAGTTGGATTATAACTTGCCATTGTCTTAAGAAATACCAATATAGCCACATCTCCTCTGAACTGTCGATCGAGAAAAAAAACATAATATACTAGACAGGTAACACGTGCATCATACTTGATAAATTCGCAATTAACATTTCGAATGTACAATAGCGACTTCCGCCCAACATGAAAACAGGACAGATTGATGTACTTGAAAAATCGTCCCACCCCTCACCCCAACGTATGAAAAATAGAAATAGCCTGATGTGATTTAAATACGTACTAACTGCATTACATGTAAACCGCATGATGCTGTTTGATAAAGACCTTTTGTTAGAACAGGAAAAAATGAACACCTGCATGAAATAGTGTTGTAATTAAAGATCATGAACGTGATTTAGAAGTTGAAAGAATTTCAATGTTTATTGTAAATAAGGTTGAAACAAGTCACATTTTGATATCAATTCGGTTGTATTTCACTTTTTTGACGATTTCAATTACGAAAGACGGACCGCAACTTTGACCAAATGAATACCTGAATGAAATAGTTTTGTAATTAAAAACCATGTACGTGAAATATAACACTGAAGGAATTTCAATAAGAATACAAAAAAGTATTATTATTATAAATTCAATATCCTAATTTTTTATAACCTGACGGATGTGCACGCCATGGCGTGACAACTTATATGCAGCTACGCCTCTGCAATATGCTTTGTATCATTCATATACTAAACTAAGATTTTTCAGCTTAATTCATTTTTGCAAATACTGATGATGTCAGTCCAATCAAAATGTATATGTGTCATTTGTAAACTTAAGGAGTTTGTAAAATTGTTTTTGTTCTCTTTTCTTATTTTCATTATTTTCATTTAATTTATTGCTGATTGTTTCTTTCATTCTTTTGGTTTCTTCCCGTTTTTTCTGTTTGTTTTCCTTCTCTTCCTGTTTTTGTAATTGTCTTTTAGCCTTTTCTATTTTACGTTTTTGCTTTCCTCAATCTCTCGCATTTTCCTTTCCTGCGTTTTCCTTTTTTATCTATACACTTCATCTCCGGAGATCACGAAATATGACTCCTTATTTGGTCGCTTGCGTTTTAAAGAAGATGATGGAACAGGGAAGCATTCGTCTGTCACCAACTGGGCAACGCTCTTACTGCTTTCGTCACAGCTCATTGCTCCTCGAGTTTTGAACTTTTTTCCAAGATTGGAATATAGAATCATTTTCAATGTCCATGTTACTAACTAAAGCGCAGTATAGATTAGTAGTATTTCTGTGGACAGAGTTGACTCAACAACGTCAAGCGCTATGTCGTCTGTGCATTCTATACACTGTATGTTTTTTTCGTTTTGCCCCTCTTCGCTGTTACAAATTATTAACATGTCAGCAAGGAGTTCGTCGTCAGGAAGGTCATTCAGAGAGGTGTCATCAGCATAGTTTAATTTGTAGATTAAGGAATCACTTGGGTCTAAAGATAATGGCAGATTACACAAACCATCCGTAGTTATTGGCATCGACAAAGTTATTGAGGAAACAACATTAGATTCCAGTGTTGTATCATGTGTGGATGAGACAATATTTGCAGCTAGTGATTGGTCCGTTGCTGCAACTGTAGTAAGTGTGTTGTTAGCATCGTCATATCCATTCGAATCATCTTGTGCAGACTTGTCTAGACCTTCGGCGCTGACATTTTGCATTTGAACATTGGATGCCGGTTCGAGTACGTCAGTTGGAGAATATGCCTCATCTGGTATTGCACTAGGGTTGTAATCCCGGTTGCCCTGAATCCACTCTTAAGGTTATTTGGCGTCATTGCTTTTTCCCAAGCCTGTGAAAATACTTTGAGGAATTGGGCGTGGCCAACTGCAATGCCGGTCATGCGAATGAAATTATCCAGTTCGGCGTTCCAATGATTTTTAAGCGATTTGAATACATACCTATCAAAAGGTTGTGTCCAATGGCTCGTGTGACTAGGTAATTCAAGAAGAATTATGTTTTCGTGTCTTGCAGTTTCAGTGAATTCAAGGTTGTTGTGGGACGAATGACCGTCAAATATAAGTAGCTGCGGCATTGCTGGCCCGATGGATTTGATAAATGTTTCAACAAACCATAGCCTACCAATGCCATCCTTGGTCCACCCACTTTCGGAGACAGAAAAATTTGCCCCAGCAATGGGTGAGCCTTTTCCTGGTGACTGCGTATCATAACGATGTAGCTTCTTTTTACTTTTCCCAGGTAGTATGAAGTGGGGAGGAATATAGCTACCTGCGGTATTACGACATGCTATCACGGTGACAGTTTCCCTAGCTCCAGAAGTTTTTCCGTGGATAGATTTAGCTCCTTTTTTCGCCATCACTTGTCGAGGCTTGTGCGCTACATTTAAATCCATCTCGTCCATATTCCATATCCTTTCTGGGAAGGATGCGAAATTGTCGTAGAAAAAATACTAAACTACAAATTTTAAAACAAATCTTATCATTTCAGGGAAGATACTTCGAATTTGAAATAAAACGTCTCATCTAGATCAATATATCATATACACGATTAAGCTATAGGCCCTACAATTACTTTATGAAGGAACTAGCATGACTTACTTATGAAAAAAATACTTGATATAGAGTCGGACACTGTCCGACTTATGATCAAATCAATGTAATTTCGTTACCCGACTTACGATAAAACAAGGCCCGTTAAAAATGTTCTTCTACACAACAAAATATTCGTTTGTGTACATAAAACTACCTCATATCTTAATAGTAACACTACGAATTTTGTTCACATTTGTGTTTTAGTATTTTGCTGTACACGTAAGTCTTATTTCTGAACAGGTGAAAAGAATGAATTCCTAAAAATCTTACCTTTTTACGTTTCAAAGTTGCCGCTGTTGTTCACTTTTTGCCATTCTCTATCCAGAGTTCTCGTGCCTGCTACGCTACACAACATCTCTGTCAACTCTCATTTTACAAGATTCTTGTAAAACTTAAAAACAGTAAAAAAAAAATGTACTTAAAATTGTTTTAATTATTGTAAATATCAATAAAGA
>MJUT01039472.1:62457-82363 GCA_002080005.1 Gigantidas platifrons
AAGTTATTATTATTACGAAAATATTTTAAGATACGATTGAAAAATTTATTAAATTGTAAATAAGATGATGCAAATATTTGCGGAAATACGGACATGAAACGAAAAACGTGTTAGCATGGGGTAATCATGATATTCCATGTCATAAAATAAGAGGACAGGACACAAACATTGTATTTTTTTGACTCGACGTCACAGAGGTAGTCCGTGCGATTTCTTTACAATTCGGTTTAATTATACAAGTTATGAAGAAAGTTAATATAAAAATTAACGCTTGTTTACTTATCTGTTAGTCTTGTTAATTAATTTATGCTAACAAATTAGCAAACAGCGATCAATGATGTACATACTACGTTTCACTTCTATAAATATCCAGAAAAAAATTCTTAGAAATCTATTTTTCAAACCAACATTTTTATTCTACATGTATGTTAATATATATTAATTACGAACTGTGACATTAAGTTTCATTTTCTCCGGTCATTAGAAAGTTGTCCATTAGATATCTGTGTTAATTTCTATTTTCTGCAAATATGTGCACATTCTGCTAACTTCATGTGTTCTTGTGTTTAGTTTGGTGTACATGCACATGTAGCTTACTAGTTTTCTTTTAAACACCACATTATGAAGGTGAAGACGGCCCGGTCATATTGTTTGTTATTAAACGATAAAATATAATTAAGTTAATCTTAATTAAAATACATTATCATTGGGTTTCCTTCCCCCTAAATCAAAGTAAAATAACATTATCTGTATCTTGTTTAAAAAGTGGCGTTAAACACCATATCTCTAGACCTCAAACATTTCGTCTCAAATTATTATTTATGCCACCACATTATATTTATTTTTGTAACTAATGTATATTTATTTAACTAATACCATTCCCCACAATATTATTGACATGAAATTAAAAACAAGCCATTATTTAAATGTGTGTTTTTTTTTCTCTCAAAATTTAATATAGATCATCATACATCATTGTTTTCACAACACCAGAAAGAGTTTTTTGACAACCTAATAAGAGTAGTTGGTAATGAGATGGACATAAGAATAAGACAAAATGTGTTTCTTATAATGGACAAGTTATATAATAAAGTAAACACAGACTAAACCAGAGTAGCAAGTGGAAGTTTAGCGGAGGGATTAGATCTACCCGGAAGTGATATAGATGTCATGCTAGTAATTAATGATGTTCAAGTAATACAGAAAATACAACATATGAACAGGATACCGTACTCTGCTGATGGAAGATTACATGGAATTTCCAGGATTTTCTAGATTGAAGTTGATAGCTGATAGTGATCATCAAGACATACTTATCATATCCGAGTGTTTCGTTGAAACAAGAAATGGGATGTTTCTGTCAAACTTTTTGGTCATTCGTAAATTTATGGAAGTTATTTTTAATTTTAAGACATCCACACATGGTCCTTGTTTGTCTGACAAAGAGCAATACGTGGATGTAGCATACTGTTTTCACTTGCATTCCTGGCCAAGACAAGCAGAACAATGGATATATCGTCATAGAACTGGTCAGTGGCCTACAAATATATTGATAGACGAAATAGTTAATTATGGATGTATACTTGTACCTATTGGACCCAAAGAAATAGAAAATAATGAATTAATATGGAGAATATCATTTTCTATTGCAGAGAAACAATTGTCACATTCTATGAACTACACACAAATCCTCTGTTATGCTCTTCTTAAACTGTCTCTAAAAAACATTATCGACAAAAACAATAAAGTTAAAGACCTGTTGTGTTCCTACTTCATGAAAACGGCTGTGTTCTGGTTATCAGAAGAAATATCCACTAACACATTTCAGCTACAAGACTTATTTCACTGTTATTTTCTTTGTCTTGATAAAATAATAACATGGGTGAAGTGCTGTTATTGTCCCAACTATTTTATTCCTGGGCATAATATGTTTCGTGGAAAAATAAATCGGTCTAATAATCGGCAGTTGTTAAATGTATTAGAAAGACTACAAAATGGCGAACGTGAGATTTTTACAGTTAATACATTGTTTAATAGTGAAGCTGTGTTACAGGAGCCATGTATTAAACTAGAAATGTTTTTATATAAGGTTCTTAACAGTTATCTTGTAGGTCATATAGAAAAAGGGTTTACACTGTTAAGCTTTATAACATCTTTGGGTATGTCACATTCCTCGAGTGTTTTGTCAGCAATATGTAAATATTGTTATGCCATGATTAGTCAGAATATTGTCCAGAAGTTGCCGTTTCTTACTACATGTCCTAATAAACCTAATGTACATGTAATCCGACGTTATCACAAACACTTGCATGACGGCACAAAGTCAGATGCTGTGAGTGGATGGTTGTTATATGCCTCATTTTACTATGTACTCGGTCAGTACCATACAACATTGACGATTATAGATCATGTTCTGTCTCGTTGTACACCTGATATGATAATATCATGTATGGCCAATTACACCGCAGATGATATTAACTACTACAAACAGAACGCATGCTGTTCAAATATTACACTGAATGAGAAGATGAGGATGGCAACGATAAGTAATGTGATGTATGTAAAACAATCAGCGTTGATACCTCATGAACTAAACCCAGAAGTCCAGGATGATATCTTTGATGTACCACCAGTTGTTATGTCACATTGTCTAAGGTTTCTATATTACCATCATCTTTATAATATTGTCAATAGACAACAGGCATTACATGATTTATTTCTAACAATAAACGAGGTATATTTTGTCTCTAAATTTTGCTTATCGAATTCATTAACAATACTAGGAGTGTGTAATGAGATAGTAGGTGCCAAAGTAATGGCCTATTGTTGTTATGATGCAGCCTTACGAAATAAGTATAAACTATGTCCCTCAGCGGATAAACGGAAAGAAAATCTCAACATGACATGAACATTTATGTATATTTCATTATGCACCTACTAAATGTATTTGATCATATAATTGTATGATTTCAAAGAACTATTATTAAAGCTACATGTCTTGAAGAAAGTTCTCAGAATGCCAAAGCCAAAGGGGTAATAATCAGAAGCTGTAATTTTAAGAAGGATCGACAACACAATGGTAAAAAAAAAAAACAAAAAAAAACAAAGTGCGACAATGGTCGTCAAAATACTACACGGAACACTAAATATCAAGCAAGACGAACACACCGAGAACGGGGATCAATTTGGTGAATGAAGGGTAAATAATTCTTGTTCCTTTAGTGGCCCATTCGTGTTACTTATGTAAGAAAAACAAATCGGGTGATAAGTCAAAACATAAAATAATATTGTAGAAGAGCGTAATCATGTGATATTTTCAATGTACAACATGTATATTTGTATTCCCATATTCTATATATCATAGGGTTATTGCACTAATATTGAGGAATATTGTCCCGAGCAGTATATAAGCTTGCACGAACTTGCAAGTGTAATGTGATATACAGTTACGGACAATATTCCTCAAAATTAGTGCAATAACACTTTTATAATATAGTACCAAATATTTCAGTCTGTGATAATTGCATTTCACCATATTTCTTTGCAACATGTATTCAATTGCGCCATCTTTTTTTTATCTCTCGTNTGTTAGCGTGTAAATATCGTTTAATTGGAACGTCTCTAGTGCGTACCAAACTTTAAGGAGAAAGTATGGAATACAATATCGGCCAAGATGCAACATTTTGAACTCGTTCGGAAATGCTCTACTTTTTAGGTATAAAGGAAGACTAGTAAGCATATCGGAAAATATTGCATTTTTATTTTTCAAAGAAATATACATGAAACATTGAATCAATATTATAAATAAATATATTTATCCTACAAGAAGTAAAATCACAATTTGTGTAAATAGTTATCAAATTGATATCGTTATTCCACATCAAATAAAAATAAACTCGACAAGGCGCGTCTACAATTATTTGATGTTAGATAACTCGATATAATAACAATAGAGAAAAAACCCCACATTCATCCTGAAATATCATGTTGTAAATATTATATAATATTTGATGCTTCGATTTGGGTTGGGCCGTTGGTTTTCTTCGGGTACTCCGGTTTCCTCTACAAATAAAACTGACCACCATGATTTAACTGAAATATTGTTGAAAGTGGCGTTAAACGCAATAAAACGTAAACCTATACATGATACACATTAAATATGTGTTATCATTGTACGAGTTCGATCTGGACAGGAGGAGTATACCGAGAAGATTCATTTATCTGACTTTAAGACTGTAATGTTACACTTCTCCTCGTATGAACTTTATATATATTTCCAGATTTTTATGATTAATGTTGATATTATGTTTATGCATATTATATGAATGTTATAATTGTACGAGTTCGATCCGGGCAAGAAGCGGTTTTCAAATACGATTAGTTCATGAATGTTCTGTTCGATCGCAAGTCTATAATTTTACAATTCAAACTTGAGATTCTTCGTCTCCCACAGTGTGAACTGTATGTACATGTATATCTTTTTATCTATACATGATACAGACTACATGTATATGAGTATTATAATCGTATGCGTTCGATCTGGACAGGAGCGGTATTCCTATGCAATTAATTCATGAAGAAATTATGCAGTCTAACTGATGTTTCGTCTCGTACTGTGTAATTTAAAGAAATTCATGTATATATTCAGATTTTTGTATTAATTTTGATGATTTATTTATACATGATTCAGAATATCTGGTTATTATAATCGTACGCATTCGATCAGGACAGGAGGAGTATACCCATGTAATTCATTAGTCTGCTCTTAAGAGTTTAATGTTACAATTCAGACTTGAGATTCTCATTCTGTGTGATATGAAAGACAACATATTGGTGAACTTTATGAAAAATTTCGATTTTTGTATTAATTTTGTATTTACTTTATTAATGTTGTTGTTATTTTCTATTTGTCCTTGCATAATAAAAAAAACCAATATGTTTTATGTCATATATACACTTCATGTTGTACTTACTCCACTATCACATTACGAGACATTTGTATTTATTATTATACAATTATAGTCTTTTGTTGAGGTCAATACGAGTTTTTATGTATCTTAAAATCGATATTTACCGAAGCCTTTAGGCTGAGGTGGATATTGATTTCTAAGGTCCATAAAAACTCGTATTGACCGATACAAAAGACTGTAATTGTTTTATTACATTAAAATGAAAAGTGAAAGTGAAACCAAGTCAATATGAAATTAATCACTTCATTATGACGTCATACATAATGCAATGGAAAGTGAAAGTGAAAGCGAGTCAATACGAGTTTTAATCAAACAATATCAAATTTTACGGAATGTCAGTTGACAGCATGATAGCCAATAATTTTTTTAAAATAAAATCATTATGTAATAATATTTGTTATTCAACGTCATCTTTGGCAATATTTCATACATATCGTGACGTGAAAATTTTAATATAACATATTGAAATGAAGCAAGGAATTTTGCAATATAGTCTAGATATCAGATAAGTAAAACTATATGTAATAAGTAATACAATTAGGGGGAAAATCTTTATACCTTCCAAATATGTGAAAATTCGGAATTTAGACCCCTTGTAGACCCAGTTTTGAAAATAATTACACACATTTACATCAGACCGAAAATGCTTTCCTTTTCTTCCATTTGACCCTTTGTTTGAAAGCGGCCGGTAAGATTTCATTTATTTTCTTACAGGAATACTAATATTAACATATGCTCAGGATCGTCTGCTTAAAGGTTTAGAAGGATCAGTCAACTAGAACAAAGGTTATCCAGCTCGGAAGCCATTGTATCTATACCATTCTGAAGCCATTGGGTTCGTTGTGCTATTTAGTAGGTTTCCTGTTACTCAATCTTTAGTTTTCTGTGTAATGATATTTTTGCGGATCATTGTTTGTCATTTTGCCTCTTTTTCCTTTT
Organism: Gigantidas platifrons; assembly: GCA_002080005.1. Lineage (NCBI taxonomy): Eukaryota > Metazoa > Mollusca > Bivalvia > Mytilida > Modiolidae > Gigantidas > Gigantidas platifrons. The sequence continues at coordinate 68,367 of MJUT01039472.1, forward strand.
ATCATTGTATTGTATATCGAAGTAAGATTACAAATTAAAACATTTAGATGATTTTATGCATAAATTATTACTATATAAGACAGATCTGTGATATACATTATCAGACAAAATTCATATAAGTATACATTATCAGAAATGACAGCATCGATAGTGTAATCGTTAGCGTGTTCGCCTTGAGTGTGGTAGATCGTGGTTCGAGCTCCGATCGGGTCAAACCAAAGACTATAAAATTGGTATTTGTTGCTTCTCCGCTAAGTACGCAGCATTAAGGAGAAAGAGCAAAGAATGATTGGCTCGGAATCAAAATAATGTGTGCGAGTGGGGCGACATGTCTATCCGCGGACTGTTGTTTCAGTGAGCTAGCACTATACAAATCCGACTAAGCGTGTTTGATAGTTAACATGTTCTCGCCATGATATACATGTAGCTGAACAATTGCCGAGGTGGCGTTAAACAACATATCGCTCACTCATCATCAGAAACAGTACATAAAAATGTTGAAAGATAACGAAGAGATAATCAGAAGTTATAAATCGAAGAAGGAAAGACAATACTATGACCAAAATAAAAAGGATAAAAACATACACTGGTCGTCAAAATACTACAGATTGAGTAACACGAATGAGCTCATGTGCTTTTGAAGGGTATGCAGTTCCTGCTCCTCTTTTTTCACCTGTCGTTGTACTCTTGTTATAAACCTGGTAATAAGTCATTAATGAGGATATGGTAGATAAAACAATCACAATTTTGAGAGATAAAACACATGTCAGTGAACTAGAACAATAAAAATCCAATTAAGTGTATTGGTCTAGTACAAAGCGGATCTCATTATCATCTCATTGAAAATTAACTTGTTCTCGCCATTACTTAGCTGAAAAATTGCTGATTTGGGGCGAAACAACAATCACCCAGTCCAATTAAAATACTACTACAACAATTTTATTGTTTTCTTACATAGCTATGTGCAGTCAAATTTCAATATGTAAAACCCGTCGTCAGCAGCAAGTTTATTCGAATGTTACGAGTATTCGAGTTAACGATATGGTGTTCGCGTCGCTTAAGAGTAACACTCGACGGGTGTCACATGCGGTCATGGTATTGTCTGTTATTCGATTTTCGGCTTCTGATTACCCCTTTGATATCATAATTCTTTTCTAACCATGGTAAATATATTAATACAGCAAAGGGACTACATTTATAATCATGCATTGAGTTGTCCCCGATCGACACAACGAGATTAAACCTGCATTGTAATTGTATTAATTCTTACTAGTATGTATTTTTACAGCAGGAATAAAATACATAGGTATCAACTTTAGTGCGCACATACTCATTTCTTTAATAACTTCATCAGGTACGCTAAAACCGAAAGAACTGATTGATTGATTTTGATTTTTGGTGTTTAACGCCACTTTCAGCAATATTTCAGCTATATCATGGTGACCAGTTTTAGTGGTAGAGGAAGCCGGAGTACCCGGAGAGAACCACCGACCATGGGCAAGCAACTGGTAAACTTTATCACTTGCGGCTGCGAGTCGAGTGCACCTTTTATTGTAATTTACAAAGCCGGGCGCGAACCCACGCCGTATTGGTCATAGGTTTATATGAAAGAATTGAAAGCCAAATAATATATAAGTATGTTTTGAGAGCACGAAAACCACAGTGTCTATGCTTATGTATTGGTAATAATGGATTTGTAACTAGAATGCATTTGTAATACGACATCTGTCACTAGTGGTGCATGAGATACTTATCTGTGCAGAGCATTCGAGTTTACCTTCGTTTTAAGTGATGTCCGTGTTGCTAAATCATTAGTTTTCAGTTTAGTGCCGATATCATAAATTGATGCACGGAAATGTACGACTATGTAGTAGGAATGTCTTGTACTGACCAACAGCTTATTAGAAGTAGGTACATGTAGTCGTTACATGATAGCCCCGACCCTACCAAATATTATATCATTGTTATCCTATTGCAATCTAAATTTACAACCACATGCCAATCCTTGAGCCACCAGTTTTACATACACTTGTCCATGACTTTAATATATATGAACAACATTGGTAACTTGACCTTAAGAGACAACCAGTTAATCAATCAACGAATAACACAAAGGCTAGGAGTCGAACGAGATGTACAGTTCCAGAAGGGTTGCCATCATGATGCCAATCATCAAACCGAAATTCCAAAAACTGATAAGGGGAATGGAAAGACAAGTTGATAATACAATGTATATTAGGAGCAGGAAAAAGGGGGGGTCAAGTTGACAATGCTTTGTCCCTTTTTGGCAAAATTTTGAAACAGCTTGCCCCACCCCACTTTTCGGTTCAACTCAACAGTGTACCCCTCTACTTTCAGGTTCACACCTTTGGCTTGACCCCTCCACTTTCCTCTCTACTCCCACGCCTGTGTAGATTTATTTCTGCAAGCACCTAATATACGTACATTACATAATAATATAAATTAGTAAGTAATACAATTTGTTTGCTGTGATCTTGTATGTGTTACGTACATTACTCTGTTTCCACCCGTAATAATTTCATAACCAATATTTTAAACCAGTTCCCATTTTGAGGATGAGTTATTCCTCTTTATACAATAAATTTAGAAACCCATTTTCTGCAATACGCGTGTAATAATAGTGAAACGCCAAATTATTCCTTTTTAAATATATCATAATCATTGATTTGGCAGTAAAAACAATAAAAGGGAACGGTGGTAAAACTTATATGAAATTCGATGTGGTCAATTTCAAAACCCATATTTCTTTCGTAACATTTGTTGAATTTATTTAATACATTAGATAAACAATATTTACTGCAGACTTATATTGTGAAAAACAAAGCGTTTTAATAGGTAAATATGTAAGTGTATATGCGCTTCTCTTTATTATCCATTCAATAAATTACTTCTACCTTTTCTGACATTTTTCTATGCAATTGCTATTTTTCTATTTTTTAAAATTAAAATTAGTTCAGGGCGTTCTATCTGCAAGGTTATCACATGGTTGTTTTGTGGCGAGTAAATACTAAAACGATGAAATATCAACATTGGTAAAATATTTGTTTATTCTATTTAATTTCTATATCAATACGAATCGTACCAATAGTGTAATGGTTAGCGTGCTCGCCACGAGTCTAGTAGATCGTGGGTTCAAGCACCGATCTGGTCAAACCAAAGACTATAAAATTGGTATTTGTAGCTTCACCGCTAAGCACGCAGCATTAAGGAGAAAGAGTAATGACTGGTTGGCTAGAAATCAGGATAACGTGTCCGAGTGGATTGTTGTTTCAGTCAACTAGCACTATAAAAATCCAATTCAGCTTGTTGGTCTAGTAAGTGGACATCATCATCGTCATCTCATTGACAATTACTAGTAACTTGTTCTCGCCATGATATAGCTGAACAATTGATGAATTGGCGTCGAACAACACTCACTCACTCACTCACTCACTCACTCACGCTATATAAATACAAAACGGAAAGCGACATGAAAGCGTTATTCATTCCCCTTTCATTGTAGCAGAAATTACCACCACCCCTTAAATAAAAAGATAATGCATAAAAGATTGTACTGTGAGCGAGATGTTTAGAGTTTAGAATCAAGGAACATCTTATTCCAAGCTATTTATTAATCGAGTAACATAACAAAATATTAACTGAATTGATCTATACAGCTAGACGATACATTGTACAGAGGACCGGTCTTAGGAGATGCGAGGCCTAGTTGCTGTTCTCTGTAAAACCTGCAATGTGTTGTTGTGTGTACTTGAACAGTAGAGAGTAGATGCGGGGGCCCAATAGGGAGCAATGGGTCCCATTGGGTTAAGACCGGTCCAGGTTGAACATATACTTGAAGATCGCCATTTCCCATGTAGTTGTGAAAGTGTGGTCGTATATCAGATCGATGACTACGGTATGTAATTGGTGTCCATCACCACTAAAGTTGTGAGTTCGATTACCGACAGTGATGAGGTATATTATATGTGATATAGTAGCCAGTGATTTGTGACTGGTCTGTACTTTTTCCTGATACCCGGTTCCCCTCCCCTCCAGTTCACATCCCGTCCGTTTTGAGGTATATTTTATGTGGTTCAGGGAACGAACGAACTATGACAGATCGAGGATTTCTCTATTTACTCCGGCTCCCCTCCAATCAAGCTGACCACTGCGATATAACCGAAATATTGCTGAACAGTGGCGTAAGACTGCCATATCATAAGTACATGTTTTCCCCAGGTATATTGTTACCTTATCTATACAATTTATTATTTTACTTGTTCTTTCTTTATCGAGTTCTCTGTAGTACAATAAATGACTTATCAACGAAATGAGAACATGTATTTCTGAGGGTTCCAAAATTAAATACTAAGTACATCAATTTGAGAAAGCGCCAACATTAAACATGCCACCTGAGAGAAAACCGCCAAATTATCCCGACGCCAAAATTTCTCAATTTACGGCAAGATTAATCTCACAAGATTTGTATTAAATATTTTTGTATTATAAGACTTCCATGTACACACGCTAAGACTAATCTTGTAAGATTGTAAACAATCTTGTTCTCCCACGTGGCATTTTCCCTCCAAAATGGTGTTGACTGGGGAAGATAAAGTCATTTTTTCTGTGTGCATTATTATAGGCTATATGGCCATGAAACTCTTAAAACGACCAAAGCCTAACAGGAAATGCTGGATAAGACCTTAAATTAGAAGAAGGAATATTATGGGGGCACATGATGATCTGCTTAATGAATTAAAAGAAGATCCAAAATGCTCTACTCTTTTTACTTGACTTTGTTTTCTTGAGTTCCCTGGCATAATAACATCTCAGATTTGAGCGTTTCTGGTTTATCTGTGTCACTACAAATGAATGAAAGTGGTACGATCTAAAATCAGTTAAGTGGGACCAACAGACAAATACATGTCCAACGCATTTTCACACTCAAAACATATAATTTTTAGATGAGAAGCTGTTGATGAATTTGATAATTAAAGTAGCAGTATGTTTCCAATTAAAAACCAAATTTGGTGGGATTCTCTGGGAAAATATTTTTTTTTAATAAAATTTGAAGTAGCAGCTATACAGTAAAAATGCAGTGTCCTTTTGCAAATGTTCCCACGATATTGGATGTTTTTTGCATGAAGATGCATGAAAACGATTATTTTTCGGGTATTTTTTTCTTTCTGTTTTAATACTTTTTTGCTTAAAAAAAGCAAGGTATGCGTATTTGTTATGTCAAGAATTTTTTTTATGTCTTGTAAAGTGTCCATTACTTCTTTGTGAATTACGTTACCGCCGTTGAAAATTGGTTTTGCTAACCAGTATTGGTGTGTGCATATAAGACAAAAGGCCTAAATGAAAAGAATTGAACCCCCTTAAAACGAAAATGCAACACGAAGTGCAATATAACATGCAATTTCACATAGGCAAACCAAGAAAAGTGGGCTAAAACATTATTTTTTTAAGAGTGTGAACTACGTGTCTCCTATTACTGATACTTAGATCACAAGAATAATAAAATCATCCCTATGACAGAAGAATGTTTATGTCCCGATTATTAGTACATAAAATTATTTTTGTTATCGCATGCTTTTAACAAGATAAGTATTTACAATATTTAAAAGTTACGTGAACTACGTTACTATGTCAAATTAAAACTTAATATTATTCATAAAATATTCTTAAAATCTTTCCTTTAACACTGTTTTTCTACTGGAAATATCCATTGCAGACAAATGTTAGTTGGAAATTGCATTTATTTTGATATTTAAGTGAAATATTAAAACCAGTGCGTTTTGGGGTAAGCATTTTAAATACCACGATTGGTATCTTAATAATGGTGTGTATGATAAAGGCGAATGAAAATAAAACAGAACAAACATCCACCAAATTATAAATAGAAAATCAAGAACTGTCATATCGAAAGTACTGTCAATTTCCTCAGATAACACAGATAACGTAATTCACATATGGTAACGTAGTTCACCAGATACATATATGAACTTACTCGTATTCACTTTTGTAAATTAAACTACATATTTAGAATATGACAGTGAATTCACTATAAAGTACTAAGCTTCGTCGAATGTAGAAGAGTTTTTCGTTGGGAAAAGCAATAAATTAGTCCGTTTTAATGAAATGAAAGCACCAGAGCTTTCTTAAAAAACATGCTGAATTTCATAATCTGCATGAGTTACTATTGTAAATAATAAATGGAACTCCATATTTACATTATGGTGAAGCTAAAATGTACCACACTTCCACATGTAGAAAGATAACAACACTGAGCTAAAGATTGCCCCATACATCCCGTTGATTATTTAATTAATACCAGTAACGTATTTCACTGAATATTTTTTTTTAAACGTTTATGTAATGTTCATGAATGTTCAATTATAAGAATAACGCTTAATTCCATGCATGGTTTTGCAATTTATTTATTTATTTATTTATTTATTTATTTATTTATGAAAAGGGAAGAATACACAATCATGTTAACAGTATCCGTTTATAAGAACTCATATATACACAACATCTTTTTATATAGGGTTAAACACAACATCTTTTTATATAGGGTTTCTCATTTCTAACATATATATGTTAGAATAAAGTAACATGGAGGAACATTGTCGTGAAATTTCATTAAGGCTTAACTGAAAATGCTATTTATATGTTGAATCTTCATCATTCTTTTAAGAGGAGACAGAAATCTTACCTTTTTGTAAACTATCTGATCTATGTGAAATACGTTACCATTCAACTTGAGTCTTGTGTGGACTAAATTAATTTTCTTTATGTGTTTATTCAGCAATTTCTACATGTATATAAACCTTAAACATTCTAAGTTTTTCACTAGAATTACATATTAGTTTATTTGTTGGTTTACTTTGAAATGATAAAAGTTTAATTTGCATGCAAGTGAAGAATTTTTTTTCAATCAAATTAAATTACGATTTTGCACAATTAGTATCTATTTAAGGCAGTTGTTTAAAGTTCCAAGAATTGAAACTACATTTTCCTGCTATCAGAAAGTGTAGGTGTTATTCTCTCACTACTATTTCATATACTGCGAAAAACGTAAATTTCACGTGAACTAAGTTACTTTTTATAGTAATTTTCCAAGACCTGAAATGATTTTCTATGCTTAGGTATCAAAATAGATCACTGAAAATAAGAAACAAGTGTGTTTTTGTAGTTCAAAATTCAGTGTTATTGTATTTGTTAAAATTATTATTTACAATTCATCAGTTATGTATCTTAATCCGTTTTTTTTATTGCTTAAAATTTTCAGAACATTATTTAAAGTTGGTCAAATAAAAGCTAGGAAGATCAACATAGAGTATTAGGTCTGGAAATGTATAACGAATTTCTATTAATATAGTCATATAGTTCTTTAAAAATGACCTTTTTCATAGGATTTACTGCTCCATTTAGTAGTTCTGGAAATATAAATCACAGGGTGTTGTATGTAACGTAATTCACAGCATAAAAATATGTGATTACTTTGATAGCAAAAAAATTATGTCAAACCTCAATATTTGGTGCTCTTGATTTATCAATGAAACATCAAGACATAGAGGTGTAATGTTTTAATGGAGATTTTAGTCTCAGTGAAAACCGATTTTTTGAAGATTTCATATCTATGTGGTCCCATTTAACTGATTTTGGCTGTTAAGATTTTGAAGGTTTTCCCGTTGTGTTTTGGTGGTTAGCTTTTATTATTTTTATCCACGTGTAATTAGTTTATTTCCGTTTTGAATAAGTCTTTTGAAGTTTAGAGGACTTAAGTATTGATTTTTCTCATACTCTGTTCGGAATCGTAGTAAACATTAATACAATAGATCAAAAAGGCTAGTTGTACTTTTATTGGTTTCATAACTCCTAAAAGTACATATCATGTTGCACGGACTTCTTGGGTAGGTTAGGGGTATTTAGGTTGTCGTTTTTTGGGATTTATTCACCACACGTTGTAAAGTTAATGTGGAGTGTGTGTGATCGTTGTCTTGTCTTGTTCAAGGTAAGTAAAACTTATTAGTTATTTTATGGTTAAATTTTGACGTCCATATTCTGTATAGGGGGTATTTTATTTATACAATTTTGAGAAAATGTTTGTAAATTATAACATTAGTTCAGTATATAATGTACAATTTTACACCACAAACATTTAGTGGTTTTCGTATTATAGACATTTTAAACAGGACATTTGATGATGTAGAAATCATCGCACCATGTAGCGAATATTTTATTAGATAAATGCACGTTTGTAAGCAGTCGTACATAAATGTAAATTATTGTCACACAATAAAACCGTCGACAGTATATTTTAATTATTGATTTTCACACGGTGAACGACAACGATGGATTTGTAATTATTGTATTCTAAATATTACTACACACTCCATCATAGCAGACGATAATTAATCAACGTTGGGGAACAATGGGGAAAATCCATGGTCTTAATGATTAAGTAAGGCAAAATTCTATTGTCGAGAGTACTTTACTATGTTCTAATTTGAATATTACAATGTTTATGAATAAGTGAAATCAGGCGTGTAGTATACCGTATAATGTACGATACATGATAAACAATTATATCGACCTGACGCACATTACACAATTATAGATTGTATAGATAATTTGAAATATTAATGTGTAGTTATTATACATTATAGTTATGATGATGCATTATGTGAATTTGTTTAGTATGTATTTATGCTAGTCATTTTAAGATATTTAGTAGTCCTTATTTTGTTCAAGGTCCTGTATTATAGTTTGATGTTTGACGTGTGATGTGTGCATAGTACTGGTGGAGTCAATGATGTTGTCGACCGGCTGTCTGTTGTTAGACGTGGATGGAATTGTGGATTTGACATTAACTTTTTTTTTTCAAAAGTCTTTTTGTTAATTTGTTTGTGTGTTTATATGATAATAATCTCTTGTGTTTATGTTTAAAATTAAATGTTTAAAATTAAAAAAAAACTTAATTTAATTTCACTATTATATCAACCAGCAAGGATGTCCGTTTGACTCTTATCACACATGGCGATCCTGTCGTCACAGAAAGTAAATCTTGCATAGCTATATTATCAAGATTAACAGCTGTTATTTCATACATTTAATCTGACTGTAAACATTATCTTTATTGACCCCATAAATATAAATCATTTATAATTAGTACATAATCCTGTATCAGTAATATCTACGGTTTGGTTATATAATTAATCTTTATTCATTTTTGATAATTATGCAGTCTTAAAAAAAATGATAAAATATAAACCTTTAAATCTTTATTATTAAATATAGGATTAATGTATGATATATAATTGAGTGTTTCAACTTAACTAAGTAAACTTTCTTTGTTTCATTACTTACCTGAAAAATATTTCCCAATGTCGTTTTTCAGTCCATCTTTTAGTCTTTCTAAGGCATTGGCTCGCGCCTCCTTTTAATGGTAATTTTCTCTTGATATATTCCACAAATCTTCTTCTTCTTCCCATATTTCTATTAGTTTTTCAATGTCTCTGCTTGAGAAGTCAGCCATTTTGAACATGTGGTTTTCAGCATGGTTCTTCCACGTGCATTGTTTTGATACTGATGCTGTTATATGACCTATACATTCAATTCTCATTGGTTAATTTCAAAGGTCACCCAAGATTTGTCTAAAGAAATAGAGCACTGCTCTATTCTTAATACAAATCTGAAAGATTTTGAAAATCTTATAAAACATGTATTTTTCCCAGTACACACGACAAGATTAATCTTATAAAACTAATCTTGAAAGATTAATTTTGCCGTGTGTACCGGCCTTAGGAAATCGGAACGAAAACAAATGACTACATTCACTAAGCTAGTCATACAACAACTACAAAAAAGGAAGCATATTTAATTTTGTATTGAGAATTGATTTAGAATCATCTAAAATATTCTGAAAATGACAAGTAGATTGTCTGGTTGATGAACTGTTCTGTAAGATAATTGTGTTGTGCTTTAAAGACTCTTTGCAGTCTTTAAGGCTCTATTAAATGATTGCATTGAAGTTGTAATACCTCTCATGTTTATAAACCTCTGTAGATCCAATAAAATATTGATGAATAGAATTACGTTATGAAAACAAAAGACATTTATTTCATGGAATTGTGATGCTGTTTTTGGTGAGGGTTTCCTGTTTGTTTATGCTAGTTCACAACAAACATGTTCATTGTTGATTTGTCTTGAAGGATAATGAACCAGAGCATCCACCTCCGAAGGGATTTTCGAGTCGTTTGATGATTGAGATTGGCTATTCTCCTTGAGGTAGAACGAGCCAGAGCATCTAGGTCTGAAGGGATATTCGAGTAGTTTGATTATTGAGACCAGTTGTTCCGGAAGGATTTACCTGCCCCATTAATGACACCCGCCATAAAGTCCCAATTCGCAAAGCGTGAAACTGTTCCCGTAAGTTTTGGCCCTACATACCATACTATTTTCCCTTCCCATCTTGGAGTGTGAACCTTACCCATTTATGGAGGACTCGCTGTTCCGCTCCAGAGAGCTACTCCTCCGGGTGCTTCCTTCCATCTTTGTTATTGGGAGGGAACCTCCATCCTTCACTTCGGTTACCACTGAAGGACCATTTGTTAACGTAGGGCTTGCCTCCTTCTCATAGCTGTTACCTGCCTGTATTACCCCTCTGCTTTGGGTGGGGCTCCTTGACACTCTATCAGGGGTATTCTTAAATTCCTTATTCATAATCAGCAAAGTTTTGGCCGAGTCTGAAATAAGCCCCTTTAACTCTGACCTCCCTCCCCTGATCTCTGTTCTCTGAAACTGGTCCCAATTTTCCACTTCTTTCTCCCTTCAACTTGAATTCCATACTGCCCACTGCCACCGCCTGTTTCCCTGTTCATTAGATTACTGTGTCCCTTGTAATCTCTGGGGTTCCCACTTTCCTGTCCCATTCCCATGTCTCTTGAATGTCTCTGGTCCCAGCTTTCTCTCCCCACACGAACTTCAACCTCTGCTTTGATATTAATCTCCCTTCTCTTTCTTCTTGGGATATCCGGAGAATCAGATGTGTCAGTCTCCGGTATATTACACTCCCCATAATCCCTAGACCCCTTATTTTCCTGTCATACACCAGCTGTGCACCCCCAGTACTCCCCACAATTGGCTTCCCTATACTTTCCATCGACACTAGTTTCCTTCCAAATATTTTCTGTAGGGCGACTCCGGTATTTGGATAACAGGTTGGCATGACCGGAGCCCTGAGGAGCAGCAAGGTGCCCCCGAGCTAACCCGGAAAGGTGCCTTCCTGTTCCCATATCCAGAGTCTCCTCCCTGTAAGCATAAGTCTTACCTCTTCTTTCCCCGTTTCTCACTCTGCACGGACTAAAATCTAACAGACCTGCAAGATTTTGCATGCTTGTTATCCCTAAAAGGTATTCCACATCGGGTTTCAGGTTTCCCTTCTCCTCCCTCACAATCCACAACCTTCTAGCCGATCTTAATCTTAGCCTAGGGTCTGGGAGGAACAACATTTCATCATATGAACATTCATTGATTCTTATTTTCGCCATTTCTACCTTGTTTAAACCCGATTGTTGTTTTTTTCTAGGTATATGAATGCAAAATGTATGTTTTCGAGTGGTCAAATTTTTACACTGACCACTCTCTTGTTTATTTTTATTTCATTTATTTATTTTAACCAATCATTGTTTTTCAGTGTTGGTTTTGTAATAAATGATGTTATTTATAATTGTTTCCCAAGTTTTTAAAACTTCCCGGCCGGCCACGTTGTTAAATATGCCGCCCGTCCCTTTACTCAACCCGGTTACTGGTAAAATAGTACCAGTCACGATCACAATTTCTGCAAGTTGACTGGGGGGTTCACACCTATCCCACAAGAAGTTTACCACACGCAAGTCTTCTCCAAAACCCTTTGCTCGGCAGGTCGACTGTTAACCGGGTACCAGTTGCGACCACGTTTTAGTCCAAGATGGCTACGGGGTGTACACCTATCCCACAAGGAGTTCCCCAGCAGACCAATCTTCCCCTTCCCCCGTTTTACAAACGGAATTCCCGTGGATACCTCCACAAAACCTTTAAAAATCGCTAACCTCAGTGCCCCTGAGCGTTAACGATACCCCAGCTCAGTATTCCTCCAGAAAACTGAAATGGAACCCAACGATGGCTCTCAGAACCTCTCTGATCACCCTCGTCCCTTTCTTCTAAAAAACACGAAAGCGCCCCGCGAAAAAAGTACGAGGAGTCGCAGCGCCAATGTAGTATTTTGGCGCTACTTACCGATAGTTGTACAAGGGATTGTAACGGCCACAAACCATGGAAGTTACCGGATCCTAGTATATCGTCTGTCTCTGGTGATGGCGTCTAGGTACAACTGTTGCATTCTGGGTATTTCTAGTACTCGTCAGCACATCTCACTCTACGATCTACTACAAATACAACTCAAACCTTCAATCTATCTTTAAAGAAGGGGTACACAATGGGGAAACCAAAAAAATGTATCGTTTTATGGAATTAGATGTTTCTGTATTTATTGTTTTTGTTTTCTATGACACTCTGTAATGAATAGTTCGTGTATTTAGAATAACATGGGGAGTAAGTTAGTTATACACTTCGGTATATGGTGTTTCTGGATTAGAAACCCCTCGGGCCTCCGGCCCCCATGGTTTCTAATCCAGAAACACCTATACCTCAGTGTATAACTATTACATAATAAATACATATTTCAAATAAGGTTGTCTGATTTGAAGAAAGTATCTTTTTCCACGAATTCGGCTATTTATACTTCTTTATATAAAATCCATTTAAGTACTGGGTAATAGTGATCACCGTTAGTTAATGTAAATCTAAGCATATCATTAACCCATACCAGAGCGTCTCACAGCACAAGGTAAATTTGATTTTTAAATCTTTTTTTTTATTTCATATATAATAATTTTTTAATTGTTCTAACAAAGCAAAAATAGAGTAAAAATAAAACAAATGGCTACGCAATTATTCAATCATGACACAACAATTTGCCACAATAAATGCATTCAAAACACCAGGCACCAAATAATTTATAGTCAAAACGTTTGTTTGGTTTGGTTTATGGTGTTTAACGCCACTTTCAACAATATTTCAGTTATATCATGGCGGTCAGATTTAGTGGTTGTATCAAATTGCCATATGTCAGTCATGCACAACAAAAAGCTAATTTTTAGACAATTTATTTTAACTTGCTATAATTTCTCCAAGCATTCAATCATTTTTTATTCGACAATAGTATATTTTTATCGGGAAAAAAATTAAAATCAAGTAAAGCAAACTTTAGTTCATGAATATTTATGACAAGAACAATCATACAAACTATTTATTAAATCATGAAGGAACATGAACTAGCTAAGTGACGCGAAGATGAGTCTAGGCGGGTTTATTTCGCTATTGCCATGCCAAGGACAAAGGGAGCAGACCATTGACAGGACCGAAAACAATTGTCTTAAAACGGCCCAGTACGATCACTCATAACAAACTGTTGCTCACTTAGACCCTGCTACAAGTATTCTTTTATGTGCAAGAACGTGATTTCATGAATACGAGGCATTACTTTACGCCCCACATAAATGACGAATTATGTGCCATTTACATTAAAAGAAAAAAAAATAAAGAAAAAAAAAATAAATAAAAGCACACACACAAACAAAAAACCAAAAACACTACAGGTGAATAAAATACTTATATCTGATCATTGTGACAATACGTTTTAACATGGGGTTAATTAACTATTCATCCAGGTGTAACCAGTAACTAAAATGTTAATTACAGGTGATTGATCATGAACAGCAGATTAGCTGAGTCAAAATTAAAATATAAATTAAGGGCTTATTCACGTTTCTCTCACTTTTTAAAAATCCAATTCACGTTTCTCCCAATCATCTTTATCACAAGTGTCAAACAATAGATTGGCTTGGTGTTTATACAGTAATCAAAATTGTTTATATATATATATTTTT
>MJUT01039473.1:0-45474 GCA_002080005.1 Gigantidas platifrons
GTTTTATGACCTATACCTAGTGGGTATCGCCTGTTTTATGACATATGCCTAGTGGGTATCCCCTGTTTTATGACCTATACCTAGTGGGTATCGCCTGTTTTATGACCTATGCCTAGTGGGTATCCCCTGTTTTATGACCTATGCCTAGTGGGTATCCCCTGTTTTATGTTACCTATGTCTAGTGGGTATCCCCTGTTTTATGTTACCTATGTCTAGTGGGTATCCCCTGTTTTATGTTACCTATGCCTAGTGGGTATCCCCTGTTTTAATAATAAGAACAGTATTTAGGAACTGTAACTTCAAATAATAAAAAGGGAATTGTTTTCGTATTTTAGTTTTTGAAAGGAAGGCTGTTAAGGCAGCCCTGTGAGAGACTTATTGCTAGTCCAGGACGGCAGCTACTTTATGAAGGGTTCTTAACCCTTGTTGGTAAGTTGATAACTGCAATTATATATTCTTCTGAACAATATATACTACACATTCCAAGGAAATGCATTTTATGTCAATGATATCATGCTGTATTTTAGATAATATATTTGTGATTAAGACGAGCATAATGGTATAAAATTATAATCATGTGTGTGACCCAAAACTTGTCAATAATGTGTTATATCTATTACGTCACTAATCTTCTGTAGGTCACTGTCAAATGTTATAACAATATTTGTATCGAGTGCACCTTTTCCAGGGGCAAGATTTGAACATCAAGCTTTTTTTAAAGTTAAACACAAATTCCATTGGTAGATTAAGATTTTCACCTACATCGTGGAAAGAGCAAGTTATATTTTGTTGAGAAAATGATGATGGCCACTTTGTATTAGACAAACTTTTTTAGTTGGATTGTTATAATACAACAGTCCGAGGATATATATATCGCTCAATATCTAATCCTGATTTCGAGCCAATCAGTATTTGCTCTTACTAATTAGTGATACGTGCTTATCAGAGAGCAGCAAATGACAATAGTACGATAGGACAATGATACGATATACCACACCCGGGGAGAGCACGCTAACCATTACATCACCGATAATGTTAAAAAATATTGTAAACCTTCATGACAGAATAAAACAATCAACCAAATATAAAGTCATGTCGAGTGATGGTACTGAATTGTCACCATTCCTACACCATAATCCTGTCCTATGTATGTACATTCACCTTGAAATATAAAGCAAATCAGTCCAATGCTAAGATATTTGTTAAATATCATGAGCCATACAAATTGTTTGTTCCTTTCTTATTTCAGAAACTGCCAAATCAAATGAAGTGTATGTGTTTCTTTTTGATGACATCTTATTAATAACAAAGCCTAAAAAAATACAGCGAAAGGTAATGTTATGCATTTGTTATTTCTATAAATGTTTTATTCCTAACTTATCTGTTTATTTTCGCATATGTATATAAGAGAGCCCTAGTTGAATGACGTATGAACATATAGCCGGTATATATCGTATATATGTTTCACCACGCACCGACAATAGTGATATTCAATGATCCGATCATTTATTAAGGTGTTTTATTTGCGTCATACATGTATAATCATACATATTCATCACTCATATGGTTGCAGCTATGTTTCTTACCTGTGAGTGATTAAAGATGTCTTTTTACTTAACGCATTCATTGCGGGACTGATCAGTCTAACAGTGAACATATGAATTAATTGACTGGGCACATACAAACTAGTTTAAACTTTTTGTTGAAATTCCTGTACTAAGGCACGGAAGTGAGCGATGGTCTACGGGTTTTATATCTGATTTTGGATCAATGTGATATTTTTTTGTTTTCCATTTTATTAATAAAATGAGCTATAACATTTTACAATTCCGATCATTCTAATAAAAGTGATAACAAAGCATTAATAATCTTTTGGTTTATTTATAGAAACACTCACTAGATAGTAATTACATGAAACTACAAACACTTACGACATCTGAGAAGGGAACCTATATAGTAATGAAGCAGCCTATGTCCTTAGATAGACTCAGTGTTCACGATGTCAGCCATAATGATGCTACAGGTGACTAACTAAACGACTCATCTATTGTTGATTACTTTATTAAGCATTCTACTATTAACTTTTATATATTTTTTTGGGTGAAATTTACATTTAAAACAATATCAGGAAAATCAGACATGCCAAACCATCAAAATAATAAAAACATAAATATCAAATTTAGTGCGCACTGTGTATTTCTGGAATAATCTTCATAGAGTACATTGAAAGCGAAAATATTTGAAATCCAAATTATTTTAAAATCTTTGGAGATATCAATATATATTTTTGTTAGTTAAAGTACTAGTTAATTTAAAATATAAAATGTATTGACTTGTGTTCTGCTTATTTTAATAATTTTCTGCATTACTAACAATTTCATACATATTGTTTGTGTATGTCGTGAATGGTAAATTCTACCATTTGATGCTTCGATTGAATTTTGGAACTTGGTTGACAGTGTGCTTACTATTTGTTTTTTTCTCCATTGCATGTCTAGTTTTGTCAGTTGATAACAAAGATGAAGTGGCTACGACTGCCTTTGATTTAATCACCATTGAAAATAAATTGAATATTTCTTTTATTTTAGCAAATGGTATAAAAAATGCATTTGTCCTTGTACAAATTAGTCGTTATCAGCAGGTTACAGGAGTCTTTACATTCCAGTGCCCAAGTGAATTAATCAAGGTAAGTCATTTTTTAACACTGTTTATTTTCAAATGATGGATTTTGGGTACATACATAATTTCCTTGATATAGGGTTGCTGCTAACAAGGAAGCTACTGAACCAAGGGTTCCTCTTGGCTAGGTTAAAGTCATCATTTCGAAAGTTTTACGGTGGCCACCATGACTTGGTTGAACGTTTTGGAATATCTGTTTCACAAATGACCACAGATATGTCCCTCTTGTCGTAAATGTTCCACTTTCATGACTTATCACCGGATTTGTAAGTAGATTAACACGACGGGTGCCACTAATGGAGCAGGAACTGCTTACCCTTCCGGAGCAGCTGAGGTCACCCCCTTTTTTTTGTTGTGGTTCGTGCTACTCGATCTTTAGTTTTATGTGTATGTTTTGTAGATCGTTGTTTGTCCTTTTGTCCTTTATCTTTTGGCCCCATTGTGTTGTCTGTTATTTTTCGATTTACGGATTATGATTACCTCTTTGGTATCTTCTAGTTCTTCTTTCACAAGCTTGAAATTCATGAGAATTATGTTTTGTACTTATAGATGGTCAAATGACCGTCATGATCGTCATCATATGGTAATTTGGGTTACCTCTATCTGTGCAATCAGTGCCTATATCCACTAAAGATGTGAATTCGAATCCCACTCGTGCTCACGGCGAGGTGTACTGGATATAACATCATGTGATAAAGTTTGTCAGTGAATTGTGACAGGTCGGTAGTTTTCTCCGGGTACTCTGATTTCCTCCATCAATAAAACTGACTGCCGCGATATAACTGAAAAATTGTTGAAAGTGGAGTTAAACACCATAACCCTAACCATATACATGTTCCATAGTGACATGAATAGTCTTGTGATAAAACAATGTTGTGTACTTACTTATGTATAGGGTTTGAAATCCAAATGAATGGAAATGTGTTCTTATACATGATTTAAATTCAAATGGTCTTGTGTTTTTTTATAAAGATAAAAAAAATATCTGATTGGGCTTCTGACTTACATATTCGATTAAAATTCACATGGTCGCTTTTTGAGTACGTTTATGGGGTTCGAATTTTCATGAATGTACTTATATAGGATTTAGTTTACATTCACCACGGACTGCTTATATCTGGATAGTAATATTTAAAACTAAAACTGCAAAGTAACCACTCAGGAAAGACCGGATTCAGGATACAAATCTGTTCGTTCTCCATATCAGGAACATTCGCAGTATATTGACTACCTTATAGATGACACTTATATATATCAAAATACACACACATACACATTTTGAGTGAGTGAGTGAATGTTGCTTAACGTCTAATGGGCATTTTTCAGCTATATCATGGCGAAGAACAAGTTGTATTAAATGAAATGATGATCATGTCCGCTTTGCACTAGACCAGCACGCTTAATTGGGTCTTTATTGTTCTAACTTACTGAACTAACAATCCACGGGTATACGTGTGGCTCCACTCGGCCACATTATCCTGATTCCGAGTCAACCAGGTTTTGTTCTTACCCCTTAAAGGTGCGTGTTCAGCGGAGAAGCATCACATACCAATTATATTGTCTTTGGATTGACCTGACCGAGGTTAGAGTTCATGATCTACCGGACTAGAGGCGAGCTCACTAACCAATTACACCACCAATGCAATGACAAATATTTTGAGAATTGGATGAACAGAATATAAAATAATAACATATTCTATAAACATTTAAAGTTCCAAGTACAACTTCACAAACCTGTATATCTAATAATTGGATTGTTGCTATATTTTAGGTTAAATGGGTAGATAAGATAACAGGGGCCAGATTAAAGGTAGTTTCTGGACACACAAACAATCATACATTTTTAGATAAATTTAAACAAGCTGCGGCATCACCGCCACAATCTCCACCTGTGAGCGGCGACTTTCTAAGAAACCGTAGGTTACGACGTCCACAGTCTCTGAAAACATCGCATGGAAAATCTTTATCAATGGATGCTGTTTATTTATGACAAAAAATGGCTGTTTGGTGAGGATAATGATCATTGAAACGTTCTTCAGCTTTACACGAAGATATAACATGATGCGATATCATACCACAAAGTCGCATTGATTAGAGCGATAATTGACGTTATTTGGTATTGCAGTTCCAAATGCACTAGTTGTTGAAGTGACGAATTGTCTTTAAAAGGACTTTATAGAAAATACGTTAAACAAACTACGCATGTACACAGCCTTATCCACACTTGTAAAGCCATAACACATGATAAATAGTATGACAAGAAAATGTGAATTGATAGGACAAGAATCAAACCAATTGTAATATTGGATTACAAAGTAGGACCATAGAGTCCAAACCTACGGATGTTGGATAAAGACATTGAAGTATTCAAAACACACACATATCTAAAACTAGACATTTTACTTCTTCTGTGATAATCACTCTTTCTGCACCATTATAACATGTTTAACTGTAATGTCCTTGTGTCAGATTATATTGTGTGTCATATGAGATTATGTAGCCTTTTTCAGAAATAACTTAAACTTATTGCATAAATGCCTGTGAAATACTGATATTTCCAAATGAAAAAAAACGCTATTTCACCCAGTGAAAATAAATTCGTGTATTACAATGTGTGACGTCACTGAGCGTCCGAAATGAAAACCAAGTTCCTTTATGAAACGTTTCTTATCAGCTCAATGGAAAGTGTAAAATCTTTGTACTAAACATTATAATTGCTCTTGCAGACCGATTATCAAAAATATATGGTAACAGAAGAACGATGGTAGTTTACGCATGCACTAACATGCATTCGTGAATTACTGCATTGTTTGAATACTTCTGACTTACTTTCGATATTCGAAATTCAAGAGTAGTTATATTATAGATATTTGTAAAATATTCGGTTGTGATAAAGTTTTCAATATCGATACAAAATTTCCCATCGACGATTTCTAAGTGTGCCTTTCAGCTTCCACTGACTTTTTAAATCTTACTTATATAGCCATTTCTGTTACCAACGGAGAAGGACGAAATAATAAGACAGTTGATTCAATATTCAGCGAACAGTATGTTAGCTATATTCAGAACGAGAACAGGTTCAGTAATGTTTATAATCCAGATAGAAAGGAGGGAGGAATGGACTAACATGCAATTAGAAAAATATGGAGATTTGGGTAGAGGCTACAATTCGCTTGCTGTGCTTTGAAATATACAAACGTGGTATTTATCGTGCAAAGAGCGTGGTACTCTCCAAACATGTTACCTAGTGCGGTCCACGATTAATCTTTCCGTATCATAACCTGACAACCCCCAATGAGAGGATCCCCATATCCGATGAGCAGCTCTTTTGGTTTGAGTCCTGGTAACCTTCACCAGTACAAAGACAAATAAAATAATTCTAGTCGTACAATGCAATATATTGTCGTAAACTATTTTTACCCGAGGAACAAAATAAAGAACAGGCTCATAAATTTAATTATTAAAAGGTATTCTTTTGGTAGAATTGATGACGTGCTATTTACATAATTTAATTTAATATGTTGTTGTCCCAAAATGAAAAGGAATGATGCGGCTTAGAAGTATTTTCCTAAAAAAAAACCAGTTACTTCCCTTTTTTTAGTAAGTATATCAAAAATGAAATGCAAATATCAATCACCGTTACACAATCTGTATTTACCCATCAATCTGCATGAAGATATACATTTTAAAAATACGATGAAAATGTCATGGTCAAACATAATTTATAAGACGGAGTAAGAACATAGTTATTGATTGACGTGAGAGAATACCAAAGGGCAATCAAAAATGGACAATCCAAGAAACTGGCAAGATAAACGAAGAAAAACAAAGCAAAAACACAACACAAAAAAAGTTGTAAATCACTAACGCAAGCAAACACAAATAACGTAAATAAGACATGAGCCGTACTACAGACAACTGGCGGTAAAGACGTCCCAATTTGTCCAATTTGTATTTAGATTCACAAACATTAAATGGCTGCTACGGTATTTATTAGATATCCCGTAATCGAGTTAAATGATGCCTATCTTTCAAACTTTGTTCATATCATTGGAGTTTTGGTTTCTAGTACTCAAGCTTATGTACTTTGCGAGTTGACTTTAAGTTCAGCGGTGATGAAAAGTGTGTGCTATGAAACCTGTTGTCACAATGTTCTGCAAAATCATACAATGAATTATCAAATACTACAAACATCATATTTTCTCTTTGGACTTATTTAACATATGCTCGTTCTAGTGCTCACATTGAACTCCAAGTGTCTGCTGTTTTTCTTCCAAGCACTCATCGTTACGACATAACAGTTGTAATAATATGTTTGAGTGTAGCGACAGGCGCGGTATACTTGCGGAATGGTCTGAATATGATATCTGAAAATATTGGCATAATACAAAACAAGAATCACCATTATCATCTTATCACATGTAACTTTGCAATAAATAATAATCACTTCACTCACTTTACACATATTTTGATGTGGTAATTAGCTTGAAACAGTCTGAATATGAAATAGCTACCACAGTATACATTGAACCATCAGTTCCTAACTCGTAAATGCCTAACCAAGTATAACTGCATAGCTTGTTGTTTCCGAAATTTGTTTGTGTAAAACACACTTTTCTATTTTTATTTTTATTTCTATTTTTATAAATGTGAATACGTGTACAACTTTAAAATAAACGCACGAACGATGGCATGCGATGAATCGATGTCAAGATCATGAGTTTTTGTTGTTGAAATAATCAAATTCGTATGTAAGTGTATTATTGTTTACAAAATAACTTAAGGATAATTTTGTCTTCGATATTTGTTAAATTTGTATTCCATATTTTCATGTTTTGTGATGTCATCACCATATTTTATGCTCATGTCACACTTGTTACTTTTAAAGGAATATGTTTACTGTTTTAAATAAAAACATGAAAATAATTGAATTACAAATGTCTTCAATTCTTTCTGCAAAGCATTTTAGTGAATTGAGATTAAAAAAAAATATATATATTATATAATATTATACAGATAATTACATGCATATGGAGTATATATCTCTCAGCTGATACGATATTTCAGAGTTTGTGGTTCCTATCAGGATTTCCTTGATAGAGGGTTGCTGCTAACAAGGAAACTACTGAGGCAATAGTTCCTCTAGACTTAGATTAGTTCACGTAATCACTTCGAAAGTTTTACGGTCGCCACCATGACTTGGCTGACTGTTATGAAATATCTGTGTCACACATGACCACGGATATGTTCCACTTGTTGTCAACACTTTCCGGTCCTTTCCTCGTTCATGACTTATCACCGGGTTTGTAGCTAGATTAATACAACGGGTGTCACTAGTGGAGCAGGAACTGCTTACCCTTCCGGAGCACCTGAGCTCACCTCAGGTTTTTAGTGGG
This sequence comes from Gigantidas platifrons, assembly GCA_002080005.1. Taxonomy (NCBI): domain Eukaryota; kingdom Metazoa; phylum Mollusca; class Bivalvia; order Mytilida; family Modiolidae; genus Gigantidas; species Gigantidas platifrons. The sequence goes on from MJUT01039473.1 coordinate 8,076, forward strand.
GTTCGTGTTACTCGATCTTTAGTTTTATATGTATGTTTTGTAGATCGTTGTTTGTCCTTTTGTACTTTTTCTTTTGGCCATTGTGTTGTCTGTTAGTCTTCGATATACGGATTCTAATTACCCCTTTGGTGTCTTCAAACTCTTGTTATCCTTTGTGCGGTCAATAGCAGGAAATGTGGACCCGGGGGCTGTGACTCGAGGTGCCTGACCTGACTGATGCCAATATCCGATGTCGAGCTAGGTCACCTAGAGTCAGAGGTCAAGGGTCCTCAATGACATTGACCTCACAAAGAGTAATTTATTTTCTTAATTATAACCAGTTTTTCTTATGCTGCAAGTTTATTGGAGAACCATCAAATATTAATTTTAAAGTATATTTTGATAGAAGTTTGACTGCACTCAATGATAGCTATATGAACATGACAAATCGCGTGTTTTTGAAATTCAAGCGATGAAAGCGACCATTTGTTTTTGATGGAGTCAATATTGCAAGGTTATATCTATCACATGATCAATAATGACTCCATTACAGGTCACTCTGTCAAAAATAATCACAGGTCATGTGATCGAACGAGCCAATAGGAAACGTGCATTAAGTAACACATATACATGAGGTATAATAAAGAATACTAATTTGACGAAACAATTATAAGAAGATATTCAAAAATACAAAACAACACCAATTATAGTCAATAGCACAAAATATATGAAAAATAGCATTAATAGGGAACACTACAAAAACATATGCAAAACACTAATTGCATGGACCAGTACAATAATAACGGAAAATATCAATTATATAGAACATTGCAAAATGTAGGTAATATACAAATTACATGCACATGAGTACAACACAAAAAAATACAGGGAAAATACCACCTACAACAACGAAGGCAAACTATATAATAATAATAAAAAAGCAAGCAAAATACATTTCAGGGGAAGAACATTGTTAAAACAATTGTTATCTGGATATACAAAAAATAACAGTAGTAGATCTTTTTAAAAATGAGCTTTAAAGATCTACCAACAGATAAACGTTAGAGAAAATAGAAGTGGTGATGCTTCAACTTAGCTGTTTTCGTCAGCAAATGAACTCTGTCCGGAAAATCACACTATGGACACAAGCCTTAGAATAACGCACGGTTTGTGCATATATACTCCATATGCTATGTGCGATTCTGAAGATTATCCTGTACTGCTCGAGAAATAAAATTATGTTTTTCCAGAAATAGGACAGAATGTACTACTGTTGCAGAATGTCGGCCTGTCCTGCGCTGAAAATGTCATATTCTAAGAAAGGCAGCATATCCTGATTAAATACTATTGTTCAAAACGGTATTATCACAATGTTAGATTTCTGCTTTATTATTACTATCTCTGGGCCTATAACTCTGCTGGTGTAGTAAGATTCATTGATGTTTGCTACTTTTTTTTTTGACCTTTTGGCTTACATTCTCCAATAGACTTTGAAAATATTTCGCTTTCTAATATTTTGATTTTAAGTGTACTGTGCCAAGATTATTCATGAATTGTGTCGTGCACACCATATTAGATATCAACGTGTATATTGATATTGCTGGTTCAATACTTCTGTTGTTAGACTATTAGATATCAACGTGTATATTGATATTGCTGGTTCAATACTTCTGTTGTTAGACTATTAGATATCAACGTGTATATTGATATTGCTGGTTCAATACTTCTGTTGTTAGACTATTAGTATCCGAGGGTATCATAACCTCTGTAGTCAATATGTCGGTACTTAATAGTCAGTACTACGACACTGACATGTTTTATTAGATATATGTTTATTTACAGTTTCTTAATAATGTAATTTATTAAAACTAAAGTTAACATTACGCATGTATATGTAACCGTAGCCGATTTTGGCTTTTGTGTTTAGACCCTTTGGTTTATTCGCTCCCAAATACATTTACTAGTATATTATTTTGCTTTCCAATCTTTTGACTTTGAATGTACCTGATGAGGGTTATTCCAGAGACCCGTCGTGCGCACATTACATTGTATACCTACGTGTTTTTATTATATTAATTTGTATGTTAGAAACGTCTAATTGCATACATTTCTTCGTCATAAGAGAAGCTTCACATACCATATTTGTTCCGAGAAGAGCGTTAATATCGTATTAACTGTGTAAACATAATTCCTAATTAAAAGTAAGATGACTATAACAAGGAGAATAGAGATGTTAACGACCTTGGTTAAATCACCACTTCTCACCATAATTGGTTGCTACTTGATATGTTAACGCTATGTCTGTATATTTTTATTAGTGCCACATGATAAGATTTTTGTTTTGCTCACTTTCTATATTTGTCTTCAATTTCATAGCGAAATAGTTGTTCAAGGTCTTTCTGAAGTAGTAAATCATGTGTGATTTCTGAACATACATCACATCTTGCTAGTATACCATAAAACAAACACCAAATGTATAATCAGAAGACGTAATTCGAGGAATGATAGACTCTACCATAGTCAAACGAAAAAAGACAAAACGACAAACAATAATCTACAAAACACTGCACAGAAAACTGAAGATTGGGGACAAAGTGTCTCATATATTAAATACTTGTGTACAGTGTGATTTTGTGCAAGGTTTTTCTAATCAACCTACATGCTCTTATGGATTTCTATGGCTGAAATGCGAATGAAGTATTTTGATCACCTACATTCATTATTTGCACCAACATTTGTCTGGGTGAATTTTAATGGCGGTTCTTCCCCACTATTTATCACGACCTCGATTGGCAAGTACAGGTGTGTCATCTTTGCACGATGAAGGGGTTCGGGTCATAATATGGAAAGATTCTTGGACCATAGCTGATAACATGTGTGGAGATTTCAACCGTCTATGCACGTTAATGACCGATGTTGTAGATTCACAAAAGATTAGACAGTCTCTACAAAAGTCTCAATTTTTCGTCCCTTCCAATCTCTCCATGTGCTTCCAATTGTGGTCAAAGGTCGTTGACCAGATTGTGCCAGCCCTCCCTCATTTCTGCAGATATTCGGTATTGGCGACTTTATTTTCGTTCTTAATTCCTTAATATGCAAAAAGTTCATTAGCAAACATATGTTGGCACAACTCGCACGGGGGAAAGTCCGATTGCAATATATCTGATTTGTCATCACGGAAAATAAATGTATCATATGGAGCATATGCAATTACAATTTGGAGACTTGATTAACTTGTTTATCCCCGCTACATGCTTTGTGCCTGTCCCAAGCGAGGACCTAGATTTCTAATGCCATATGTCGTGGTATTTTTTGTGTTCAGTGAGTTCAGTTAAAATGAGAGGTGATTGTTCGTTTTGTTGATATTACTGGAATTGATGATCATTACTGTTTTAACTTTCTTTTCATCAAAGATTGAAAATAGAAATTGTCTTTGTAATGATTTCGTGTGTATGTGCCGCAGAGAAGAAAACCCATTAACTGTCGTTCAATTTAAAGAGGAAAACGTTTGTCCAGTATTTCAATGGAAGTTATCATTACAAAACTAATTAATCAACTTATTTTCGTGGACTTTATAAAAAGTTATTTTGCTGTATAAATGGGAAAAGTTCGGTTTTTCCTTAAACATTAATTAAAGAACTAGATGAAGTGTGTTATTCTGGGAGTCAATATTTTGTGTGGGGGCTTGATAATGTGGAAATTAAAATAGGTTAATTATAAATAAATGTGCTCTAAATGTTAATGAAACTGTCATTGTTATTGTACGTAACCGACTGTTTCTGTCTTTGTCTTATAATTGCCATTTCTATCTGTTTTAAGATGTTATTGATTTATAACTTCCTTTTTTACATATTTGAATACCGTTTTTATTTTTTAATAATCAGCTATATAGAAATGTATAATATGATATAAGGTGTTAATGCCAGCATCTCACTTGGTTTATGTCATACCTGAATGAACTTCTTATATTTCATCGTTATCTTATCAATAATTGTAATACCTATTTAGTTAGTAAGTTATCTTAGTCTGCTGTGCCTCCTTCCTGTATATATTGGTATCTAACCTTAATGGCGAACACGACGTACCGAATTCAGAAGGCAATTGTGTGTGATACAGAACAAACTGAAAAAAGCTTTGGTAACAACAATTTTGTTTTCAAATTTCCCGTGAGCACCCTGGTATTCCGGAAAGAAAAATGCAAATCATTATACATTAAATAAACCTTAGAGAAAACTATAGGGGCAATCTAGGACGGATAATGCAGAAACACCGGAAACTCTGGGTACATAAGACGAAGACAAACAAAACACAACGTAACACAGAAAACTAAAAGATGAGCGACACGGACCCACACCCATGTAACCCATTATTACTTTATAAAAGACAAGTGACACGGACCCCACCAATGTAGCCCATTATTACTTTATAAAAGACAAGTGACACGGACCCCACCAATGTAGCCCATTATTACTTTATAAAAGACGAGCGACACGGACCCACACCAATGTAGCCCATTATTACTTTATAAAAGACGAGCGACACGGACCCCACCAATGTAGCCCATTATTACTTTATAAAAGACGAGCGACACGGACCCTACCAATGTAGCCCATTATTACTTTATAAAAGACGAGCGACACGGACCCACACCAATGTAGCCCATTATTACTTTAAGGTGGTACCATACACTTCAGGTAAAATTTGATCTGCTCGTTTAATTTTCTTATTTTTTTGGCAGTGTGTTTGAATATATCCACTGTAATAAATATACAAAATTTAACAAATTCCAACCGACAAGACTCAGAGCTATAAATTCACTAGCCACATATCAGCTTTTCTCTCTGTGCATGGTTTTGATCACCGAGATGCTTTAAATCTGCATACAAACATCATATGATCAAAACATTCAACTGATTTTAAAGAGTTATCTCCCTGTAGTGTATGGTACCCCCATAAATTCACATTATAATTAGAAGGCCTTGCTAAAAGTTTCCATCTTATCCCAGTTCTCATCAAATATGAAAGTACTTGTTTCGATATTTATCACATGGTATACAATTTCTCCTCGTCATCATTTTGCTTCAAGTCTAACCAGTTTGTTTCCTTATGAAAGGATACACGATATGCTTCTATTAAATTGCCATTAAAGATTGGCTTGACACGGTATCTAGGCATCAAAATGTAAAAAAAGAAAAAAAGAAAATGGCTATAGTCGGTACAGGAATACATATTACATAATAACACAAGCTCTTGTGAACCTTTAAAACTGACAGTAATGACAAAATAACAAAGTTTAGACATAAAAACACATGATGGGAACAAACACGCATGTAAATGTTAATATAATCAGTCAGAAGTCAGAACACATGTGGCACAAGGGTAAATAACTTCCATACCAGTGAATTTTAAACATTTATCTGCTATTACGTTGACTGGCAAATAAATATATATTTCTCCCACTATTTGGAGAGTTTCCATTAATTGCCCAAAATGATCAATATTATCAATAACATTAGCAAAATTAGCAAAACATGTACTAAATAAATCACAGATATATTCTGATTGGCAACCATCACATTATTGACCGATAAATCGGCTTTCCTTAGACATATTCTATCGTCATTTGTCATTAAAGATTTTACTGTTGGCACACATTTCAATAAAATTGTTATTTTATAGACTTGTTTTTCAATTTGGTGACACAGATACCTAGCTGTCTACACGCCTCTCAGTTTTTACTACTGTTTATCAGTTGGAATCATTTTATGTTCGTTCCTTTAGTCGTCATATATTAGAAAATATATTGTAGCAGGTTCTTCTGTTTTAAATTAAATCTGAGAAACGAAGTGTTGAGGCTTATTGTGTTGACCAACTTGCTATTATTAATCTCTCAAGCGGAGTTTGAAGATTTCTAGTGCTTACTACTACTACTACTAATAATAATATTATTATTAGGGCCCGGGTGGCTCAGTGAGTTACAAATTCGGTCACTATGATTTTTTACTATATATTTCATATAAAACCACATTTTTTAAAAACATTATTCCAAAGTCGACTCTTGTTCGATTTTGATGATTTCTTTACCAACAAAAACAAAATTAAATGTAGTTTTACACTGTAATTTTAGCATAATTTTATAATTTTTAATTTTTATGAGTTCACGATGTAACACAAAACTAAATTTTGAACGTCAAAAATACAATACAATGATAGTACATTTGAAGACAAATAATTTAAGTTTGTGTTTAAATCATGAATATTTAAAATCTGTGCTTCCAAAAATATTTTAAAATAATCACAGAAAACTACGTACGTTCTCGCTTCTGTTGGTAGAACTTTCATCAAAATCGAACAAGAATTGACTTTGGAATAATGCTTTCAAAAATTGTGGTTTTATATGAAATATATAGTAAAAAATTAGTGACCGAATACTTTTGGCACGTCTCTGTAGGTAGTTGGATTACCTAACAACTCATACAAGCCTATCACCAATACGGCGTGGGTTCGCGCCCACCTTTGTAAATACAAAAAGGGTGCATTCGACTCACAGAAAGTGATAAAGTTTACCAGTTGCTTGCCCATGGTCAGTGGTTCTCTCCGGGCACTCCGGCTTCTTCCACCACTAAAACTGGTCGCAATGATATAGCTGAAATATTGCTGAAAGTGGCGTTGAACATCAAAAACCAAATCAAAATCTAATACGATTATTATTATCATTATTCATTTCTATTTCAGTCATGAGCATATCTGTGTGTTTTCTCAGAGATAGTTCACAAAACATGTTGTAACCATATAGGTTGTTAGAGATACAAATGTCCATAAAAATTGTACAATCAACTCAGTTTTGTTTGCATTTCTTAGAGTCATGTAGGCGTGTGCTTATGGGTCGATTAGAGGTGTGATTTTCCATAGAATACCATAGAGCCCTATTTTAAATTGGCAGTTTTTGTCCGAAGCATTTCATTGCATTGAAGGTTTTCTTCCAGAAGCGTTGCACATTTTCTTTTTAGAAATCTACAAAGGAGGTCATTAAAGGCTCTGAACACGTTACACGGTACTTGGTCATGTTGTCCGTATTATAATATGACAACCCCCTCCCCATCGGGAAGGTACCCCTTATTCGTTCTAGGGACAGTCACCAATACCCATTATTGCACAATGGTATGCAAAATCACTGTAGACAGTATATACTCATTTGGATGATGCAAGGTGCTGACATAGGTAAGCACATTCTTTCTTGTTGAAAATAGTTTTGAGCACAATGCTAATTATCAAACGCAAAATATTCCAATACGAAAAAGAATGTCTGCATCACGTTATATCATACAATCATATCAAAACTCATAGAATCTAATAGAATGAAAATGTAAACAATTATCTGTAATTATTGTTTGATATATTCTGAGTAAGGTGGATGTTATGAGTATTATAAATTTATTATTAATTAAATGAGGGAAAAATAAGAGTACCATCGAGTATTATTAAATTTGAAAAGAATCGCAGAACAAGAATAGCCACACACATTTAATCTTCAACTATTAAATCGTCCTGAATATAACTGAAATACTGCTCGTTGGACGTTAATCAATTATCACTGGCGTCAACGTGATGATCGTAACTGCATCCCAACATGGCGGATGGAAAAACAGGAAATTTTGTTAGACCATTTTCTCCATGTTAACAGTTTATTTTCATATTTGTATTGTGTTAAGAAACATGTTGTTAAGTCAGTTCATTGAAAGGTTGTTTTCCATAACATGGACATTTGACGAGAAGAAAGAAAATCGAGATACAAAAAAACTCGATGATGATCGTAACTCCGTCGATTGATGATCGTGACTTACACCATTTTTAGTAGAAAGATGATCGTAACTCAAAATGTTCAATATTTTATTTTTTAATAAACATCATACTTAGCGGCCACGATATACTGCTTTAAAAATGAACAAATTAAGCGCTCAATGAACAACGCAATTTGTCAAACTACACGAACCACCGACGTGCTTGAACGATTTCTAGCCTTATAAATAGAAAATAACAGTGCATTGACTAGACATGACAACGATATACAGATAAGGCTAAGAAACGAGTAAAACACGAGTGTCCCCCGAGCGTTTTCCGCCTTTCGGGACGAATCTGTATATCGTTTTAGTTATGTTGAGTCAATGCACTGTTATTGTGTTTATACTGCAACTTTTCTAACTGTTTTAAACCCTTTAAAAATAAAGATAAAAAGATAAAAAAAATACATTTCTTTATATAAACTAATTTATACTACAGCCGCGCTATTTGAGCAGTCAAATTGCATTGACTGTATATCGTTTAGGCATATACAATCACTGACCATATATCTTTCTTTATGACATTGACAATGTGTTTCCAAAGAAATATATCTGTGACGTCCAAATAAACAGAGGTTCGTGGTATTTTTACGTCGCCAATTTCGAATTTTTAAAGGGTTTTAATGAAAAAACCCCAACAATTTAACTGTCGGAAAAGTTGCAGTATAAACACAATAACAGTGCATTGACTCGACATAGCTAAAACGATATACAGATTCGACCCGAAACGCAGAAAACGCTCGGGGGACCCTCGTGTTTTACTCGTTTCTGAGCCTTATCTGTGTATCGTTGTTATGTCGAGTAAATGCACTGTTATTGTGTTTATATTGTAACACTAAGAAAAAGCACACCTGTGAGAGAAAAAACTTAGAGCAATGGAGTCAATGTTATAATTTACCTCTTATCATTTGAACAATTAAACAACATTCACAAACAAGAGTTTCCTACAGTATTTGGAAGGCAAAAACAAAGACAACATTAAACTTGAAAATCATTGACCCATTTCAATTTCACTATAATTACCCCCTTTTGTTTTGCAATCGCAATTACTATGTTGTACCTACAAATTTGTGATGTAAAGGATCGGTGTATACAATGTTTTGAAGGGATGTTGAAATAGCTCTGTCATTCATTTAAAAAAGGGAGGTAACTACAATAAATTTGAAAGGAGTGAACTGAAAGTAAGCGAGATAGACAATAACAGTCACAGGTACTTGTTTCATTCAAAAAATATATGCCCCCTCCTCTTCCTTACTTCAATGTAAGCATCTGCCCTTTTCCCCTTCCCCACTTCGCCTCAATATTTCGCTTATTTGTGATCCTTTCGCTGACCCAATTATATCGTTACACCCCCGAGATATTTTTCTTTTCGACTGCCACATTTAAATATACCTACCGGGCCCCCTCAGACGAATTGGACAAGAATATTCAGCGAATGTCGCATTCTCTATTTTTCAGTCATTGAAACGGATACAGCCACTTCCGGTCCGGTCTAAATTGATTTAGTAACTAAAAACAAAGGTGCTTTAAAAATCAAATGTCAGTAATTTGGAGTTGAACATATTCTTATAATCTGCATTGGAACAATTATCTGTATTTTAAAGGCTTACTTTACATTTGAGAGGAGACGATCATGATGGCATTGTTACACATGGCCGGTCTAGAGAATTCCGAATACATATGAAAACTCCAGCGCAAATCGGAATTGGCTGTATCCGTTTCAATGACTGAAAAGGGCAGATGTTTACCTTGAAGTAAGGAAGAGGGGGGGGGGGGCATATATTTTTTGAATGAAACAAGTGCCTGTAATAACAGTGCATTGACTTGACATAACATCGATATACGGATGAGGCTTAGAATCGGGGGAAATGCGAGGGTTTCCCGAGCATTTTCCCAGATTCGTGCCGAATACGTATATCGAATTGTATGTGAAGTCAATGCACTGTTATTGCCTTTATACTGCAATCATTAGCGACATTAATGGATATTACTACCAATATTCAAATTATTTAAAAAGTTAGTTACCCCCAAGAGGCCCCAACTGATTTGTAAATGTTAGAAAATAACCGTTTATCACTTGTAAATATACTGTCAAGACGTTACGCGCGATGTTGGTGACACTTGACGTTACACATAATTAACGTTGAAAAGAACGTTTCGCGTCTTCTTTTTCATTTTTTCTTCTTCCTTCTTTGTGTTTGCATACCGTGGGTTTGGTTAGGATGGAGGTGGTGTGGGTGTGTTTTGATGTATTGTTCTTCATTTCGGAATTTCACTTTTTGTTTTTATTGATTTTTATTTTATTTTGGCTTGCTTGTATATATTTGTGTTGTTGGTGTGTTCCTTTAGGTGTTTATTTCAATGTTTGCTTGTTTGCTTATTTATTTCGTTTGTATTCCCTTTTTGTATTTATTTATTGTTTATGTTATGTGACTACTTTATCATCTTTTCTTTGAAAGTATATCTTGCTCTAAAACGAGACTATCATATTCTGTTTGTTTATTGTTTATTTATTGTTTACCGTTGTATTCTTGAAAATTTCTCGTAATATCTTATGTATAATCTAGTGAAATTATAATTAAAATAATTCAGTTCACATTTTTAATTTTCATATAAATCAATTTTTCGCGATTTTTTAAAACTATTATAATAAAAGCATAGTTTCTACAATGCACACATTCTTTTTTGCAATGCTTGTTCAAAAATGACACACACAAAAATTAAGGTCATGAATTCATTTTTAATTAGGGTCGCTCGAGTAAGCGGAAACACATCGTTATTTTTTCAGTTTGGTATATTTTTGTATTTTGTTTTCGCTCTTTTGTTTGTTGTTTTTCAAGTTTTGATATCGTTAGTTTGTTTTTAGCTTCGTTTTTTTAGTTGTTGTTTATTTGTTGTAATTTTGATAGAAAACTATAGAAAAATATAGAAGTAGCGCGACGTTATTTTGCCGTCGATAAGAAAAAACGTTTGCCATGTTTACTGGAAAAATTGGGTAACCTTCTACAGTTTTACGTAGAAATCGTAATTTTTATTCGAATGAACGTTCTTGTTATTTGGATTTAACACGAAAATTATGAGCGAAAAATATAGTTTCGAATGTGTAAAGTTTTATACTTCGTGTTTTTTTTTACGTCAAGTTGCAACTGGACATTTTGTCGACCTTACTCCTATAGGAATATTTTTTAACTTGCTTTAAAAAAATCATTTTTTAACAGACTTTTTCGTTTTTGACGATAATAACATTTGATATGTATACTTTTTTTTGTGAAAATTTTGTAAAACATAGCTGAAATAAAGCTTGTTATTTGGCATGCAGATGTTTCTCCTTCAGCGTTACGTTCTTTTCTTTCCATTAACGTACCGATTTTTTTCCTTCGAGCATTGTTTTAGTCAGAAATCGCTAATGGGGTCATAGGGCACGCTGACTCTGCTTCCGGTCCCACAAAAAAAATGGTCCGAAAAACGTATTTTTAGGTTTTTACTGAGAAAAATGTAAAAGACATACGGATATTGTGTAACGCGTTACATGAGAAAATTGTGCGTTAGCGACGTTTTCTTCCAATAAATTCGTTTTCAAAAGCAAAAATAAAACTAATCTAATATAATAAAAAAAAATATTCGTATAATTCCCTATACAAGCATGTATCGGAAATAAAAATCCATAAAACTAAAAAAAAATCTACATTCGTTTTACTTATTTCATGTTCTATTTAGTCAAAGTATCACAAATAGCGCGCGTAACGTCTCTACGCATTTTGACTGCTCAAATAGAACGATTGCAGCATACATATTTTTTTCAAGTCTATGTAACTGTTTACCATCCAGACTGGTCAAAGATACATCCTACAATACACATTCATATAAAAATTACATAAAAAAAAAAGATTATCATATTGTATACAGCGTCTGCAGTGCAACAGAATGTTAAACAAATTATATGTTTGATTGGTGGACTGCTCACAAGGGAATAGCTAGACACTTTCTGTTTGTCAGCCCCCGGGGCTGACAATTGTCAGCTCCTCGGGGCCGACACATACCGTTGAATCGATGCTTTTAGACAATGGAAGCTTTCAAAATTCTTGGGAATGTTATTTGGTTAATGAGTAGCAGATGCCGGGGATTGCTGAAACTTTTAAGATGACCCCTACAAGATTTATTTCTGGAATATTTCCGTGCGTGCGTGCGTGCCTGTGTGTTTTACATTTTATTAACGTAATTGAAGATTAAGTACTACAGGTATACTCCATCACAAGATACATGCTTTATATTCTCTCTAGAAAATAGTATAAACGAATACGTGCCTGACTCAAGAAAGATTAAGCGTTATGTGGTCGCCATTTTTTGGTTTTAATGAGACCCCTTATTTTCGTTAATTTTACCTCTACATTTCTATTTACGTGTAGGCTTATCTGAATTTTGTTTGTGAGTTAAATATGTACAAAGTTGTCTAGCTTCGTCTTCGTCTTCATCTTACCAACCGCTTGACATTATGAAAAATTCCGAGGACATCCAACCGGATGCTCAGAGATTACACTTCCGGTACGAAGCAAAGCGTGCATGTTAAATCTTCTGTGACACGCAAATTAAGAGCGCATATTCAACAAGATTCATTTGAAAGATATGTCAATCTTGAAAATATGTTGAACAAAATTGTACCTTTCGGATGCACTTGACGAATCGAGGAAAGTACTTTGATATCCCGACGTTTCAATTCATACGAAACGTGGTGACACAAGGTATAGTCATAGAGACACTTTCTACAAAAACTAAATTAATATCTGTTGTCATTAAAAGTGAAGATCACATCAATAAATATTTTGATATTAATCAACCAGAAAATTGATAATGAAAACTTCACACTAACGCTATATTATTTGAATTTTATCTTAATAATATATCTGTATTGATTTGCGAGCCATTTTTAATATTTCACTTCATCACGACATTTTCTGTCTATCATTTCCCTGATTTGTCAGCTAGGTGCACAAATTGTTTGATTTATGACATAATGATATAAAAGTCATTGATATTTATGTCTGTTTTGTTAGGAATAATGGAAAAGTACAGAAATATGACACAGTTTCCCACTACGAGTGCAATCCTTCCGACTGACGGCGTCAGATAGTTATATGGAGCGAGAATAAAGATATACATTATATTCTCATAAACAAAAATTCAATGATATAGGAAAATATATAAATCATATGTATACAAAAACAAAATGTACAAAATTTAATAGACACAAGTTTTGTAATACACATTTACAAAGTCGATAAGAAAAAAAAAAAGATTACACAGGAGAGTCCAACGTTTGATTCACAATTCTAATACATTTTCACAAATTATTCATATCAGACAAGTTATTACAATTCCTAAGTGAACTGAATTTTAATGAATTTGGCCTATTTCTAATGGCCACTTGCGTACGTCCAGCTCACAGGTAACTCCGATTTACCTGTTGATCGGGCGATCAGGTAATCCAGACTTAACCCTAGGTTAAACTGTACTCAGGTGAGTTGTTGTTGGCTTGCTAATGTGTCACTCAACAATTTCTTACGTGAATCCAGCTTATGTCTGGGTTTAAGTTTTAATGATAAATTGGATCAGTAATGGCTAGCAAGAAATCTCCGAATTTTACCGAATTAGAAAAGACAGTATTAATTGAGTTGGTTGACAGTAGATAAGGTATAATTGAAAGTAAACAAAACGACGGGAAAATGATCAGTAAAAAGAACAAAGAATGGGAAAATATTGAAAAAGAATTTAATTCTCGCCATGGTGTACATAAAAGAAGTTTGACACAATTGAAATCTTTGTGGAAAAATTTAAAAGCCTGTACAAAATCGGCTGTTCTCAAAAATACAACTGTCGTGAGTACTTCCAGGCCATCTTGCTACACCATTTGTTAGTATCAGATCATGGTCACAAATTGCCTGGACATTCATGAAAAAAATCCTTTTCTGTTGCGGAATAATTCTGCCGTATCCCTTCCTGGTGATTGGATAGGAATATGTGTACAATCTATAGCACCTACAACACCAGGAATTCTGCTTTGCTGCATTAACTGCCTTTGAATTTCTTGAACTTCATTTCCGGATGGAAACTTAACATATTGTTTGTTCAATGAAACAAGTGCCATGGATACCCGCTTAATTATATGTGAAACCGTGCTTTCATGAACACCGAACAAATCTCCTGATACTTAAAAAAAAAAAAAAACTCCCAGTTCCGTAAAATCGTAATGCAATTAAAAACGGATTAAGAGGCGAAATTAATGATAACTTTTTCTATTTTGGTTCCAAACTGTCTCTTATTTCAGCTAATATTGTCAATACACACTCCTTATTCAGCCTCTATCTATCAATACATTCATCCTCAGAATAGTTTAAAAAAGGGTTTATCGGTCCCTAATCACTTGTTCCCGTCTTATCAACCTTTCCACTACATTTATCCTTTCTATGTCATCAATATAATCGTCCATGTTTATTTGATCATCTATTTAAACCTGCCCTATACCTGGCTCAGAGTTGAACTCAATACCTGAACCGTACTCATGTATAAAACGAAGGTGCGCAAGTGAATAAGCTAGACTTAAGCTTGGATCACATTGATCCGGGATTAATCCCGACGCACGCAAGTGGCCATAAATGTTTGCCTACTAAGTAGATTTCGGTTGTCCTGCCCGTTTCAATTGGTAATTTATGGTTTGTCGTTCTGAATCTACAAAGTGTTATAATGCTTCTTTCGTCTAGCTTCTTTAAATATTATTCTAATTCTAATTTTCAATGTTTCGTAGATGGAGTATGGCTCTCTTTTTGCAAGCAAAAGAAAACTTGCATCGGGTGCTAATGAACACAATTTTCTCAGGGCTAATCGTTCATTACTGGTAATTAAGCCACCATCTCTGGTATAATATATTATATCGTCGTATGACTTGTGGCAATCTAAACGTCCGACCATGAACCCATCCTAGTGCCATTTTTTCATTTCACAGTTGATGGTAGGGAGGGGGTGTGTGGTGCTTAACACCACTTTCAACAATAAATCGTTTATATCGTGGAGGTCAGTTTTATTGGTGGAGGAAACCAGAGTACTCGAAGAAAACCACAGACCTGCCGTAAGTCACTGACAAACCTTATCATGTAATGTTGTATTGAGTAAACCGTGGGCCCGTCTGAGTGGGATTCGAACTCGCACAACATTAGTGGTGATAGGTACTGATTGCATATATAGTTGTAAATCAAACTACCATACGATCACGACCACGACGGTCCCTCATTTCACAGTAGGCATGTTCTCGTCATAAATATAGCTGACATATTGTTTATCGCTATCTCATGGTTCTAATAAATTAAATAGGTAGATAAAGTTACCACTTTATTGTCCCCTCGAAACAGACCGAACGAACAAAATATTTGCGTTATAACAGTATTTTACCATATTCACTTTTGATGGGAATTAATGGTAATTACGTTTTTTACTCATTGTCGATATTTCTTTTTTTTTATGGGAAACTTCGACATTAGCCTTGTCAGTCTTACGAACGAATAAAAGAATGATTGAAACTTGTGTTGTATTTGGTAATTGCTTTTTAACTTGATAATCACTGCACTAATTTCCTTATTTATTGTTTAATAAGAATGATTAATATTTCCCTGGCTGTTCTCGGTAATTCTTTTTTTCGTTTGTTTTTCAGTTGGAGTGCATTCTCTATAAAGTAATTAATTACTAATATATTTAAAAAAAAATATGAACTGCGTTATGAAATACTACATAACAGGTTGGTAAGTAATATTTTAAAGCCGAACTAAGTAATGTAGAGTAGCAAGTGTGCAAAAAATGCAAGTACTTTACACATGTGAGTAAAATGCCAATCATTACATCGATTTTTTATAAAGAACGCTATAATCATCGAATTGATAATCTTCATCTATGATATTTGACTGATGAATACACAATATTCATGATCATCAAAACAACTTGATATAAAAAAAAATGTATAACATTCATCAATAGCTTGATAAAAAACAAACAAACAATTTAGTTTAAACATATATATTCATTTAAGACACATAATATATGTGTCACTATTGAACACGGAAATGTTCCCTTTGTCTGCTCCTTTCTTCATACATGACATAGCACCGGATTTGGAACCAGAGTAACACGTCTGCTGGGACAGCTGAGTTGTTCACCCCTAGATTTTAGTGGGTTTGTTGTTGCTCGATCTAAGCACTGTTTTGTAGATTATTGCTTGCCATTTTTTCTTTTGGCCATTGTATTACCTGTTCTTCTTCTTTTGGCCATTGTATTACCTGTTCTTCTTCTTTTGGCCATTGTATTACCTGTTCTTCTTCTTTTGGCCATTGTATTACCTGTTCTTCTTCTTTTGGCCATTGTATTACCTGTTCTTCGTTGATTTACCCTTTCGTTGATATCTCCCACTTTTTCTTGCAAAGTAAAACAAATATTAATATATATATATTGTTCGGAAACAAGATAATACATTGCACTAACATGTTTCCTTGTAGGTCAAACGAACTATTGCATTCAATATATACACACTGTGTGATTATTTTTAATAAATACATATAATTAGATAAATAAATCCTGATAATTAGTCATATATTTTTGTACTGCTGGATTCTATTGAAAGATACATATAATTAGATAAATAAATCCTGATAATTAGTCATATATTTTTGTACTGCTGGATTCTATTGAAAGATACATATAATTAACACAATTCAAAGTCATAATTCTTAATAATGTTATTCATATAATTTTCATACTTTAATAGGGTGGAACACATGGTTTAATCTTACTTATTGTATAGATATATATTATTATGAATATATATTTTCTTTTTTGTTTGTTAATTAAATGCCAAGAAGATACCACTGGTCGATCTTAAAAGCAGTAAACCGAAAACAAATGATGTATATGTCTCCATGCTGTTTGTTAAAGTATCCAATTTGACGACATAATCCCCATATTAATTTACGTCTGAAGGTATAAAAGGGTAATTAGAAAAATTAAATCGAAGAAGTACAGATGACCCACATAGTAAGGACAACATGACAAGAAATGAATAACAAATCACTACACAGATAACTAAAGATTGGGAGGACCCCATTAGAAACAGGGGACTCATGTGCTCCGGAAGGGTAAGCAGTTCTTACTCCACTAGTTGTACCCCTCGTGTTACTATTGTTACAAACCCGATGACAAATAATGAATGATGAAAGGACTAGACTATGAATACGACAAATGTAATATATCTACTTGAGCCAGTATTTGAAGTACATATTTGTACGAATGAATGTAACCATACCTGTATGTGAACAAGGAACAAGAAATGCATATATTGTCGCTACATTGTTCGTACGAATAAATAAACAATTATTTATTTGTGAGGGATTCTTTGTCTTCTTCGTTTGTTATACTTTTTGTCAGGAATTATTAACCATTAATCATGATGGTTGACACATAATTATTACATATGAATATAATAGTGATGCATTTATTATATGGCCATTGTCGTCTTACGTACTCTTTAGTATGTTATTGTATATTTAGCTAAATTATCTTAACGATTTTTCTTTTTTACCATGTTCCAATGTAGTAAATAAACATACGATGCAACTGACATTTATATTATTAACAGGGCCCAGAACAGAAACTAAGATATTGTTTCTTGAAGGCAAAATGACGTCTTTTGAATTGTTTATTGTTCTCTATTAGAATTTGCGGATGTCATGACGAGTCTAACTATGACACAGAATCAAATTGCTTTCTTTGATTTAGGAGAATAAAAGATAGGAAATTTTCTTAATATTGATACAGAGAGAATGCAATTTGTACCTTTTCGAATGTTGAATGGTGATAGATTTGCTTTAATAATCGATTCACTTATCTCATCTTTTGTAATGTTGCTAATGGGGTGAACATTATTAGTCTGGTCTTAACTATCATGGGAATAATATGCTGGAGTAACGCTTTTGATGCGATCAAAAATATTTTGTTACTTCGAATAATAGATAGAGATAGTGTGTATGTTTAATACATTACTGCTCCCTCATAGCGAATAAGTAGACAAATACAAATACTATACCATGTTCCCTTTTATATAGACCAGACTAACTTATATCTAGAATAACAACGCTTGTCATTACTCTATCGTTAATTCCAACTATTGTGTTATCAGTTTCGTAGTTGGTCATTCTTTTCCATTTTTCTAAGCAATAGTGAATATTTTACTGAATGCCATTTCGTGACTTTGGTCGATTATGGATGAACAGTCGGTTCTTATTACATTATTTGAAATTGAATTTCCAAATGACAAATTATTGTTTATATCTGAATTACGTTATAAAAGTAGACATTGAGACAGAACACGAGACAGTGGTAGACTTAAATAGAAACAAATTGACAGAGGTTGAATAACGTGAAGAAAAGTTCTTCCACGACTGTTTTTCCTTTCACCGATATGGAACTATGCTTTAGGACTGGGGCTATGGATGCTTAACGCTGCTACTTTCAGCAATGTTATAATAACATCGTCGTGGTGGTCAAAGTTCTTTAGAAGAAGAAAACCGGGCATCTGCATAGAAACATTATTTGGCTTTAGTAAGACCAATATTACACCGTCACAGACTATGACGGTAAACACATTTTGAAATTAGATAAACATTTGATTAGATGATTGTTATGTCGTGTACACCAAATTAGATATCTACGTTTTTATTACTATCACAGTGTTGATTCCGCTGTTATAAGACCGTGAGTGAGGATACTATCCGTATATTACTTAGCGCTTCGACATTGACATGCTTTTTTAAAAGATATTTAAGACATATTTGAAATTTACAGTTCCTAAATTATGTAATTTATAACTACTTAGGTCAATAATCCTTATATGTAGTGTATTTTCGTTATCTTCTATAGGCATCCTCGTGAACTTTCTCCCAGATACTTTTTAGTTATTTAGTTTTCCCATCTTTCGAATTGTTTTTTTGCACCTGATGACGCGTCGTGCGCACTAAATTTTACACTAGATTTCTACGTTGGTATTTTAGACATTTTATAGTCGTCATATACTAAAAATTGCGACAATGTTTGTTCACAGAAGATCTTAAATCTTACCACGACCTTTCTTCGTTTACAGATTACAACAAATGGTAAATTTATTGCTATTGTTACTCAATAATAGAAGTCTAGAAATGAACACGCTTCCGTTAGGTTTATATAGGACAATGTATCGTTGTCTGTGAATGGAAAAGTCCTTTAGGATGATGTATTACGAGTGTTAAGAGCATTATCAACCATGTATCAGAAATATCGGTCAGTTGTATATGTGGAGGAAATCAGAGTACCCGGATTAAACCACCGATCAACCACATTTCACTGACAGGATTAACCCGTGCACACAAAAAAGGCTTTAATATTTTAACTATCACCGAAATAATGTGATATTATCAATTGTTTTAATTGTAAGTAGAGTATGAAGATACCAAAGGGTAATCAGAATCCGTAAGCGTAATTAAAGCTTAAAACAATGTGGTATTTTCATGTTCAGAATAAATCATTGTTATTTTGCTATGAATATATTAATACAATGACTGATCTTGAAAGAATACAGACACAAAGAACACAGTTTGAAAAGAGCAAAATTCATGCCAGCTTAGTTACACATTGCAGAGAATAATTAAAATTTAGGTGTTTAACGCCACTTTCAGCAATATTTCAGCTATATCATGGCGACCAGTTTTGGTGGTGGAGGAAGTCGGAGTACCCGGAGAGAACCACCGACCCTGGGCAAGCAACTGGTAAAATTTTATCACTTTTTTTGTAATTTACAAAGCTGAGCGCGAACCCACGCCGTATTGGTGATATGCTTGTATTAGCTGTTAGATCCAACGACCTAACTCGTTGAGCCACCCGGGCATAGATGTTTCACAAAAGATTCTGTATTTAAAGTTGAATCCTTCTGCATATTCGCTTTATCGACTAAAAAGAGAAGTTCTACCTGTGACTCGTATTATTATAGTATTACTGTTATTGTGATAAGCAAAACATATGAAAAAGTAAAACAGCAAAACATATATCTGACATTAGTCAAACCAACATGAAATTAGGTCATATATCTGACATTAGTCAAACCAACATGAAATTAGGTATACGTAGGCAATCAAAACATGGGGACTATGTTTTTATTTATTGATTAAAATGTGCTGCCTATGAGGTAGAAATATATTTAATGAATTACTCTTTCGATGGAACAACACAATATAATTTGTATGAGACCACATCGGTGAAGTAATGGTTAGCGTGCTCGTCACCTCGAGTGCGGTAGATTGTGGGTTCGAGCCCCGGTCGGGTCAAACCATGACATTGGTATCTGTTGCTTATCCGCTAAGCACGCAGCATTAAGGAGAAGGAACAAGGACTGGTTGGCTCGGAATCAGACTAATGCGTCCTACTGGAGCGACATGTCTACCCGCGGACTGTTGTTTCAGTGATCTAGCACTATACAAATCCAACTCAGCGTGTTGGTCTAGTACAAAGCGGACTTCATCATCATCTCATTGAAAATTAACTTATGATATAGCTGACAAATTGCTGAATTGGCGTTAAGCAACAATCACTCACTATAATTGCTATGAAACAATATTTTATTTTGATGAAACGAATTAGTAGTTCGTAAAATAGAAATAATATCTCGATAAAACGAAATTAAATTTCGAAAAAAGAAAAAGAAATAGTATATCGAAAAAAAAAAGAAATAGTAATTCGGATAAGCGAAATAGCATTTCGAAAATACAGGAATAGTATTTTGAAAAAAAACGAATGCAAAAATGCGCATCATCAAATTGGCTCTGTTCTGATAAGTGTAAACAATTATTTCAATTGATCTAAAAAAATTTCTTCTACTATTCATTCGACTTATCCATTATTTACAGATCTGCATATATATGGTGAAATTAGCTTAAATGTTTGCTTAGTATGATTCTGACATGTGGGATATTGAAATGTTCATAGCAATTAATATTTCACTGAAGATTGAAGGTATTAGGTCTAGTATAGCGCACTACGAAAGTTTATCAATGTCGAAAGTGGAGACGGAGATTTTGAATGATGCGAGTGTTTAATTGAACTTATAACTGAGTTTGTGTATACCCTAATAAACACTTAGTACATCATGGGGGGGGGGGGTACATACAATTGAAATAGATATCTACATTTTTAATATTATCACTAATCTATAAGACTTAATAAGACTAACTATGATGTGTTTGTTTCTTCAACGAATGTGCTATATCTATATGAACATATATCACTGCAACCTTAAATTTTGCAAGTGCAGAGTTTCATTGTGATTATGTGAATTGGGTAAATATTAACATATATCGCTTTAACCTTCAATTTTGCAAGTGCAGAGTTTCACTGTGATCATGTGATTTGAGTAACGCTAGGTGAGTAATTTATATCATCGCGAAAACATGCTCCATTTTTATGAGATGGCGATGATGCTCGCTTGTCAACACTCTCAGGTGGACATTTACATCACTAGCTTCCATGTTTACAATAGTCGCGAACCATCCAGTCTTTGCTTAGCAAAAAAGCAGCACACTACAATTTATATTCTTTATATTGGATACAATCTTAGGTATCAGAACTGGTTTATTCTGTAAGTTTCGTGTAAATGACCATAATTATTGATATAGTTTTCCGAAATTATTGTTGAGAAAGCAACTTCTGGAGGGTTGACAAATTGATATTCACCTCATATAAAGGCAATAACTGTTTTATTATACCGAAACTACTCTAAGATGTTTATGACTTGAACGTTTCGTTTTGCATAAGACAACAAAATAATTTCCGGTCTACAAAATACAATTACGGAACCGGACTGAAAAAAAATCCCGGATTTTCAACACACTTCCGGTTGTCAGAGGTTGTACACCCGGTGACAACCTATTATTTCTCCAACGCTATATATGTTTGGGTTGCCTCTTCAGCAGATTTTCCTTAAAACATCCAAATTGTCTTATTACTTTTATATAGTAAAATATAATGTCAATGGTATGGCGCAAAACAATATTTATCACTATATAGTGAAACCTGTCTAAACCGAACCCTGAATAAACAGAAATCTTGCTTAAGCCGAACTTTAAATAATGTCCTAATGTAGAAAATCTTTGTTAATTTAACCTGTGTAAACAGAACACCGGTCTATTCCGAACACAACAGTTTTTCCCAAGGAGGTTCGGCTTAGACATATTTCACTATATAGCGATACATATTGTTTTGCTCCATACCATTGACAGTGTACCTTACATTGTATTTTACAATATAAAAGTAATAAGAAAATTTGGATGTTTTAGGAAAATCTGCTGAAGAAATGTGTCATACCACTGACATTGTTCTCTGTCACAATATTGACATTGTTCTTCGTCATAATTTTGATATATTTCCCCGATATCATTTTCCTTTGAACGATTCAATGATTTGGTATAAGTTTATGTTGGACGGTAAGTTTCAATCATTATGAGATTATACAAGGTCAATGTATCCACATCGTTGAGACCTCTTCATTATCATACGTTATATCTATGAGGATGACGAGATGGAAATTTTACACATGGTCAACGGCTCAAAATCATTTCTAATTAATCGACTGTCTTCTTGTACAGAGAATGATTGATTATTTTCTCAAGTGTAAAAATATGAAACAATCTCCGTACGCGATATACGTATTGATTGGTTATTTTTTTTTCATTTTTGATTGATTGATTGGCGTTTTACGCCAACTTTAGCAATATTTCAGCTATGTCCTGGCGTTTTCATTTTTGGTTTATTGAGTTAACGATACATAAAGTAACATAAGATCTATCGTACATTTGCATATCACGAATAAGATTAGGGTTAGCTTAGTTTTATGGTGTTTAACGCCACTTTCAACACTATTTGAGCTATGTCGTGACAGTCAGTTTTATTGGAGGAGGAAACTGGGGTCTCCGGAGAAAACCACCGACCTGTCACTAGTCATTGACAAACTTTATGTTGTATCGAGTATTCCTCGACATGAGCGGGGTCCGAACTCACAACGTTAGTGGTGATAGGCACTGATTGCATGGGTGGTTGAAAATCAAACTACCATACGATCACGACAACGACACTCCCCTGAATCGATAACAGTAAAATATTTGCAGAAAAAGATTTTCAAGCACAATTACATCCCCGAAAAGACTAAAAATCAGCGCAAACAAGAAGTATCTGATGGGCCAACTTGAACGAAAGAGTGTATATATTTGTGGTGGCATCCTATTTATCCAATATTTGAGTAAAACAGGAACTGCCTACTCTTCCGGAGAACATGAGCTTACCTCGGTGTCTTAATGGGGTTCACATTGCTCAATCTTTTGCTATCTGTGTGATTTTTTGCAGATTGCTGGGGGGGTGGTTGGACCTTTTTCTGTTGGCCTTTTATTGTATTGTCTGTCCTTCTTCGATGTACGGCCCATGATTACCCATTTGACATCTTCAAACTTATCTTACTGAATTATGATGAATAATAAACAATTAAACACATTTTAACATATATGGTCATTTTCATAAAAATCTTAATTTAACAACGTCAATGCTTCTTTCATTAAACAGCTATAGATTGCAAGTCAAATTTGGGCACGAATTTATATCAATTCATCATAAAGCACGTAAACAGAAGAGTTACTTAACTACAAACAAGCATATTTAATAATACATAACAAGAATATATTATAATTTATTCTAATATGACGTCCCGTATTCGGTATACAAATACAGGCATATTCGAATACCAATCAAATATAGGCTACACATGCGCGCTGAGATAAAAAAAGAAAAAAAGAAAGCACCTTCATGGTTAGCGATTTTCTATTATTGTTTATCTAAAAATTGTTGAAATAAATGAAGTTAAAATTAAATAAATCCTAATCAAGTCTTATCATAATTAAACTCTTATAAACACGGCTTTGTTGTGACTATTCCAATTAACTACGATTTCTATCTTATACTTCACCCATAACTTCCGGTTAACGGTGAAAGAAAAAAATGTGAACACTGGCAACACAAATAAACGGTTTAAATATCAATTAGGAACAACGAAACGTTATCATGGGAATACCTGTAATAAAAACATGGGTAAGACAAACATAAAACATTTTTACAACGAAAAAAATCCACACATATTTCACTCTTTGTATGCTTTATGTTTATGCCTTGATATGTAGGCAGTGCCGGCCACTTTGGCCGCCTCGAATTTTAAAATTGCCGTATTTGTCTTATTAGAATCGAAATAATTCATGCCGGTCATACTTTATTTTTATTCACATATGGGTAGGCATTATATTCATGAGATTTAACCCCTCGCTATCGCCCGGGGTTAAATATTCATGAATATAATGCCTACCCATATGTCAATAACAATAAAGTATGGCCGGCATGAATTATTTCTTAATTAATAGCATATCTGTTCATTGAAAAAAAAAAACAAACAAAAGAGCAATCTATTTTAATTATTTACAACATCATCACAGCTTTTACTCAAAACATTTTCTACTATACGTAGATAGAATAGCATGCATATATCTCGCATGGAAACATATAATTAAGCATGTTTCAAAGATGCTCCAAAACGTTCATGGAAGCCTTAATAGAGACATTTAATTAGAAAATAATTGGATACATTAGATATGTATATCTCGTCAAGATCACTTTCCTATCTGCATTCGAAGGGCAGTCTTGATCGTGATCGTATGGTAGTTGGATTTACTTCTACCTGTGCAATTAGTGCTTATCACCACAAAAGTTGTGAGTTCGAATCCCGCTCATGGCAAGGTGTACTCGATACAACATTATGTGATAAAGTGTGTCAGTGACTTGCGGCAGGTTGGTGATTTTCTCCGGGTACTCTGGTTTCATCCACCAATAAAACAGACCGCCACGATATGACTGAAACACCATAACCATATCCATAACATTTCTGCATTCGTGTATAATGTATTCAATTTATTGTATTGCAACATTCATAGTCATTAACAGTCATTGACAACTAACAAAAAATGGCAATAATATATCTGTCAAATGATAACAGCCGTAAATATTAATACCTACTGTAGGTGTTCGTCATAGTTATTTACATTAAATTTTGGGATATTCTCTGGGTTACAAATAATCTATCAGAGTAGTTGACAGTCATTGAGAAAAGTATGAACAACAGCCAACTGCAAATGATTGTCGCCGTCGCTGTCATCACAGGACAAATATTAACAACGTGGAAGACGTCGACAGTTACAATCAGTCATTCACTATCAAACGACGTATGACTATCATTGGAACGGGCAGCAGTCATTTATGTGATTCACGGTAGGAGACATATTAATTTACCCCAAATTCTTCTTCTCTCTTTTTTCGCATAATTCCCTTCTCCGGGGAAAACTTGTTTGTCCTAAAGTTCAGTATCTTCATATTTTGAATGCATATTTATCAGGACCAAGTGGAGTGCTACGTATAAAAATGGTCACTGTGACCTTCACTTTTAGAGCTCAGTCAAATATGGCAGTTTTTTGTGCGTCGTATGTTGTCCATGGCCACGCATTTTTTGTGATTTGAACTGCCTCATCGTATTAACTGGTATGTACATCAGTGAAAAGCGAAGGTTCGCCCGCCAAAATGAACTAATGTGACCTTGACTTTATATGTCAGCATCTTGCTGAAATCTTCAGATATAGTAAGGATTCCTGTGCAATGTCTAGAGCTCGACTTTCCATTTGCAATACTCTATATTAAGTCTAACAATTGTAACTAGAGTAGGACAATGCTAACCCTTCCGGAGCACATGAGTTGACCCCCGGTTTTTAGTGGGGTTCGTGTTACTCGATCTATTGCATTATATGTATGTTTTGTAGATTGTTGTTTGTCCTGTTGTACTTTTTCTGTAGGCCATTGTGTTGTCTGTTCTTCTTCGATAGACGGATTCTGATTACCCCTTTGGTATCTTCAAACTCTTCTAACATATAAATGAAAACCTGTGTTTCCTGACATCGACAGCATGTAGCAATCATTTGAACATTTTTACAGCATAAATGATACTCTAGATATCGCAATAGTCCATCTGGTTGACTATGTAGACATTGTCATTTTGTCGATCTAGATAAATAAATACAAACTAAGAAAGGTTTTATTCGAACTAACTATAAATATGATTTATGTTAGTGCAGGAGCCATTTTGACAGCAAAAGTAAGACTAGATAATTATACAGAACAAATTCAATGGTGTAGTGTAGAATGATAAACAGATGTGGACCTGGTCGATAAGTTGTAATTTTCGAAATTAATTACAATACTTTTTTTCTACATTACAATACTTCTGATAAATGTCTGTATTTAGCAAAATTATACAGTTCATTTAACAGGAGAATATGTTCTAGATTTTCTGTGGAATTAACAGTATATGAAGTAAATATAGTTAGTTCTTATTTTATATGTTTGTCAAGATATTGTATGAGAAATAACAAGGACAATCGATAAGCTTCAAATTTAGTTCTATGTCAGTAAGATATGGGGAAGCATTTCATCGCGTTTGTTTGTTCGGTATCTAAATCAGGATAATGTTTGTAATATGAAGAATTGCAATACAAAAGATGTTTTTAAGTAGAAAAAAATACTTTATGGATCGTCTATTTCCCTCCATAAAAATAATAACGTAGGTTATCTATTCCTAATGAAGAGTTACCTTAGTTTAAGTATGTGAATCAAGCTATTGACTTGTGCTGGTCATCATGTCTTGTTTGACATTGTGTTTCAGTTTTTAGACAGATATACCAGAGAACATTGAATTCTTATTGATGCTAGCTAAATTTTAAGGGTTGAATATTTTGGATTTTATTTTCTTGGAACTGATATAGCTGTGGTTAAAGTTGTGACGTTCCCAATTTTGTTTTCATTGAAGGATGTTTAGCAAGGTTTTACAAGCTTTTGATTTGATGCATAGTCGCAAGTGTTCTCATATGCTTACGACAACAATCTGAATATCAAAGCTTAATCCTATAGTCGTGCTTATTTTATGCTTCACCCTTCAACAGGTCCAGCTGTTAATCAAAGTGCCATATCGAATCTTTCTAGACTGATATCGTATAATCCACACCCAAAACCTCACAACACTGTTCATATAAATATCATACATCTTTTTAAATGTATTGGTTTTATTTGCATTAGATATGCTATTTGGTAAGTACACATATATGGACATCTCTAGTTGTATGTCT
The DNA here is from genome assembly GCA_002080005.1 of Gigantidas platifrons. Taxonomy (NCBI): domain Eukaryota; kingdom Metazoa; phylum Mollusca; class Bivalvia; order Mytilida; family Modiolidae; genus Gigantidas; species Gigantidas platifrons. Next base: position 35,209 of record MJUT01039473.1, read on the forward strand.
TGTAAATCTATATAATTATCAATTCCCAATACGCCAAAGGTCACATGTGTTTAAAACGATATTAAGTTTAGTTTAAACAATATTTATTTGAATGAAATAAAGATATAGTTGCAAACATAAGATAATCAGCATAGTAAATACATAGTATATATATATCAAAGGGATTCAGAAACAAGTTATTCAAACTTATGTAAATCCGTCTCCCTATCTAATGAATATTGTTGCATTAAGTAGTCAACAGTGATACATGTCTAAATGTATATATCTGTAAAATAAATAGGAATCTGCCAAGTCGGAATGTGTCGAGAAACCAAAATATATTATGCAGGTTCTGCTGGATTGATACCATAAGTTAATTATCAATTCAATCGAATCTTTTTGTTTGTAAATGTACTGGGATACCTTTGTAAAGATGGTTCTATTTTCATCTTCGGAAAAAAGGTTGTTGCCGAAAAGAAAGGGTCTTACATTTATGTTACCTAGTAAAAAAATAGTAGTATTTCTAGTATTGGAATAATTTGGACATCGAAGAAAGTAATGCTCGGTATTTTCTACATCACCACACGTACATAAATTCGAGTCTATGATATTAAGTTTAATTCCAAATGATAAACAATTTGTTCTAAACAAACAAAGAAATGGAATATTTAACTAGAAAAAAAAAATTTCAGCTTATAGTAAAGTAACATATTATATTTTTGTGATGTACATGGCGATGACACTGACTAGAGAAAGCTATACTGACTTTCTGATTTCAACATTTTCAGCAAGTTGGTTTCCGGTACAATTATGATTACGATGAGATGTTCCGTTACGTACAGTAGAGCATGCATCAAATTCGATTATGGCAAGCTGCAAATATTTTTTTTCTAGGAAAACCACCAAAGCATTAATAAAAAAGTAAATCGAGGAAACAGAAGATGACATGTCAATATAGTTTGATTTGACTGACATCGTTATAATGTTTTCATAGCTATGTTAATCTTTTATTTTGTATCAATGTGGTTCATTAGTAACGGCTTGTTAATGTCTTAATATAAGGAAAAAAGCTAAATCAATAACTGTCAGTCTTGCGTAGACCATTTATTTCTAAATATTATCAGTAGTAATTAACTAGTGATGTCACGTAACTAACCTACCAGCACTACATCTCTGTCGTCTCTGATAGATAAAGTAGTGAAAGCATCATAATCATGGGTAAAGATTCTAACTTACCATATATATTGTGTAAAGGTTGCCGTGGTCTTGTTCGTATGTTAGTTTGTCTATCATCGCTAGCGTTCTGAGATCTAATCCCGCTCATGACGAGGTGTACACGATATGTATGTGATAAAGTTTGTCGGTGACTTGTAGCAGGTCGTCGTGGTTTGATCGTATGGCAATTGGATTTACAACTACATATGCAATAAGTGCCTATCACTACTAATATTGTGAGTTATAATCCTGCTCATGGCGAGATGTATTCGATACAACATTATGTTTGGCAAGTCTGGTTATATCCGGTTTCCTCCAACAATAAAACTGATAACCACGATATAGCTCAAATATCGTTAAACATCATAATTTTAACCTCTTCGACACTGGCTTTTTAGACCAGTGTTTCTTTCCTCCCGGGAATCGCATGCACAAACGACGTAATATTTTCTTTGGGAGGAAACTCTTTAGTTAATGAAGTTCCGCTCATTTGTCTTAAGTGGTTCATGTATGCATAAAACGTCTTAATAGGTATGTCATAAGACAATTCTTAATCGAAGGAAACGCATAGGATTGACCTTAAGTGCGAGGTAACCAACGAGATATCTATATTAAGCAAACGAAAATGTGTAAAGATCTACGGAATCTAATTACCCCTTGGGTATCTTGAAACTCTTCTTATTATTGAAGAAAAATAACTTCAAATAGATATCAATTATGGTAAAGCAAAACATTCCGGTGATATTTCCTAGTCTCTCAATGAATGTTTAATAAACACTTTACTGCTTTCGGATGGGTATTCAGTATACATCCTGTAGGGTTTATAAGGTAGCTTATTTAAGGAACTACTTCAATTTATATTATCGGTAATTTACAGACGTGTTGACATATGCGTATGTGGTTGATACTTATCATTATAATTTTATGAGAAGAAAGTTCCAACAGTGATTGTCAATAATTCCCCCAGTATAAATAAAACGAGCAACTACTTCTTCTCCCTTAAAATCATTGAGCACAAAATATATCATATTAGCCGATCCAGATCCTAGCTTGGGAAAGGTACATAAATGTGGCGGAGTTAAACCGGTTGCTAAGATAACAGTCTTCCATCTATTGATAATTACATCTCCAACGGGAATCAAATGTAAACATACAAGACATGAACGATTTCCTTCCACCCTTAACAACCACATAGCATAACGAATTTGAAGGACAATTGAATGCTGGTAGCTAACTGACTACTAACTATTAAAGAAGGCATAATTTCCAAGGACAAACAAATTCTAACCGATACATCTGGCGTATTTAATATCAATTAGTCATAAATATCTAAAATAAATATAGGGCCCGGGTGGCTCAATGAGTTAGGTAGTTGGATTGCCTAACAACTCATACAAAGCGATCACCAATACGGCATGGGTTCGTGCCCAGCTTTGTAAGTTACAAAAAAATGGTGCACTCGACTCGCAGCCGCAAGTGATCAAGTTTACCAGTTGCTTGCCCATGGTCAGTGGTTCTCTCCGGGGACTCCGGCTTCCTCCACCACTAAAACTGGTCGCCATGATATAGCTGAAATATTGTTGAAAGTGGCGTTAAACACCAACATCAAAATCAAATCAAATCTAAAATAAATAACGGAGTAGGCACGTATTTTTTGGTATACATCCATCTAATTGTCAAATTATCTGTAATCAGAAACACATTTCCTCCATTGACATATTTTCCCCTTTGTTGTCGAATATGGCATTCCTTTGTTTGCCATGTCTTATGCCAGTTGACGTAAAGATGAACCAATTACGTCGTGTAATTGGAATTTTATGTAAATTGCACGTGCAAAGTTTTTTTTATGTGCAATCAGTGAATCCTAGCATACAGTTAGTTACAAATTATATCTCTGTATTAAAATACTTAATTACAATAGATATGCAATTTTATACGAAGCTAGGAATGGTCACACCATTATTTTTTTTGTAATTTGCTCTATCAAATTTTATTAAAAAATACTGTTTTTGTCTTTCCCAGTTTCCGTACCTTTCTGTGATGTTTTCAATACGTTCATTTTCTTTATTTTTATCTGATTTCAATGGAAATCGTATTTTTTAAAACCAGCTGATTGTGGTCGATGATTCTAAGTTCGTGACATTCGGTGTTTTCCCTTTAACTCATGACGTCATGAATACATATTTACCTTCTGCAACGTGCAAGTAACTCTGACGTTTCCCAAAGTATATTCCACTTTTGGATGAAAATGGAACAGAAACAGGTAATTTATTGCAGCTTTTTAAAAAATTTGGTGAAAAATGGCTGATTTCGTTATTAATTTTTCTTTCTTAACTAGATGTTTGAAGAATTTCGTGGGAAATCTCTTCAATCGGTCTGTTAACATTCCAAATGATGAGTCACCATCTGCTTGAAGGTCACATGACGACATTTTTATCTGTATGGCAAAAGGAATTACTTGTTTTGCTTTTTTTTTTGTTGATATGTTTCTTAGCTATAAAACGTTATTTTCATGAGTGATTTTTCAATGAAATAACAAGTAAAAATTATAAAAAATATATTTAAGGCCATTATATAAAAAAAATATATGTTGATATCCCTTAGCCTTACTAAATTATCATACAAAAATGTTATCTTTGTCTTTTATTTACAACTCACAGCCGTACCAGTATACTTGCCTATGGTCTGTGGTTCTTCACAATGGCCATTCTTATTTATGCAAGTACAAAAAATGTAAGTGCAATTTTATTTCTTTCTTAATATTATAATCCTTGTTGTTTTCATCGTACGCAATTGCCGAAAATAAAAATACAATATGCGTGGCCTCATCTATTGTCAGATTGTTTGGGCATGTGTGCATAATAAGGCGGTACATCAGGGTCACGAACTTACAAGCATGACCGCTTTCATTTCGGAAATAGGTCACGTTACGGATATAGATGCTGGTCCTATTCTTTTCCGAGTTATTTAAAAATCAAGGGTTTAAAAATATTTGCAAATATCTAGAGAATGTTAACAAACAGTCAAATTAATTTCAGGTATGAGTATGCAAAATTTTTCCTTGCTAAACAGCTTAGGGCAACCGACATTTTTCTCGTTAAACTAAGAACATTGTTTTTGACATTTAGTTTAAGATGCTTAGTACATACGAGTCCCAAATTTCTACCCCCCAGAAAACCAAAGTTCATTCCTGAATAAATTAAGGAGTCGTAGTAGCCGTGACAGCATGGTTTAAGTCGAATTTCTCTCACCGCTAAAGTTCGATCCCGTCCCCGTGTGGCGTGTAACGGATGCGACTTTATGTGATGAAGTATGTCTATAACAGACAACCACAAAATAACTTAAATACTATTTAAAAAAGATTGAAGATATCAAAGGGGTAATTCGAATTCGTATATCAAAGTAGAACAGACAACACAATGGTCAAAAGAAAAAGTACAAAAGGACAAACAACGATCTACAAAACACACACATAAAACTAAAGATCTGGTAACACGAAGCTCACTAAAAACCGGGGGTAAATTCAGGTGATCCAAAAGGGTAAGCAACACCTGCTCCACTAGTGACACCCGTCGTGTTAATCTAGTTACAAACCCGGTGATACGTCATGAATGAGGAAAGTGTTTACGACAAGTGGAATATATCCGTGGTCATATGTGACAAAGATATTTCATAACGGTCAACCAAGTCATGGTGGCGACCGTAAAATTTTTGAAGTGATGACTTCAACTAGTTGGTTCAGTAGCTTCATTGTTAGCATCAACCCTTTATGAAAGAAATCCTGATAGGAACCACAAGCTCTGCAATATTGTATCAAATGAGAGATATATACTCCATATGCAGATGCTGCTGGTATGTTGCTACATGTAAATGGAAAGTTCACTTGAACACACATTATCTACCCATCCTTCCACAGAGCTACGATTCAATGTTTCTTTTAAACCAGATTCGTTTCTCGAAACATACAAATAAAATGGTGGTAGACCACATCTGGGTTTGTTGTCATTGTGCTTTTAGCGATTCGTCAAAGCTTATTTTTGTCCGTATTGTGCACCCTCTTGGATAGTGATTATATCCGGGGTGCCGATTGCGTAGCAGTTATGTTCGTCCTGTGCAATGTTTGCAAACAGCTACAAATACCATGTGGTCTTGTAATCAAAGACAATCAAAACATTCGAAACACCCCAAGAAGACAACATACCAGCACAAAGAGAACTGTCTAATAGTATTGTCAGTAAACAGAAAACAGATACCAAAGGGGTACTCGGAGGCCGTTAATAGAAGGACAGAAAAATACAATGGCCAAAAGAAATAAGACAAAAAAGACAAACAATTATCTACAACACACTTCACTGAAAACCCCTCTTAAAACTGGCGGTGAACTCAGGTAATCGGAAAGGGGTGAACAATTCCTGTTCCACATAGTTAGTTAACTTATGCCTTTTTCAAATAAAGAAAATTCAAATTCGTGTGTGGTTGACAATTTCTATAAGCACAGAACAAAAAATAAAAACTTCCATCTCGCATAGAATTAATATCAATAAAGCATGGCTGTTACGGAAACATTCTTCTTTGAGAAAGTCGTGCTAAAGGCATCTGAAATTTACATAAACTTTAAAAGTTAAGAGACAATACTCTTACCTCGATAAACACAAATATACGTTTTACAATGAGTGTTGTACTTTAACAGTTTGTGATATTACGCTCTTAGACGGGATACTGGAAACGAACTCTGAATATGAGTCTGTAGTTATTATTGAATAACCGATAATTTAATAAAAGATGCATTTAGAACAATACAAAAGATAATAAAGTTAATAAATTCGCCGATTTTAGACTTTAATTGCATATTGTTGCAGCTTAAATAAGACATAATGTTGAGTCACGAAACACCTAAAATGTAATTATATCATGAAAGAAAATGAATGACTACAACAGTCAATCCCAATGAAACCCACGGGGAATAGAAATATAATCTAGGTTCTCAGCTGATGGGTATAACCACAGCTAGAATCGTGAACAAATCAAGTACACAAGAAAAGATTGAAGATACCAAAAGATACTAAAAAAAAACGTAAATCTAAGAAGGACACAGGGATAAACAATGATCTACAAGGCAGTACACATAAAGATCGAGTAACATGAACCCAACAAAAAACCACGGGTGAACTCGCGTGCTCTGAAAGGACTAGCAGTTCCTACTCCTTATGCGACACATGTCGTATTATTGATAAACATCATCTTATAAGGAATTTGATACGCAATTAACCATCAGAACGGGATATCAATGAAAATCTTGTGTATTAGGAATGGTTGATACTGTTATTTCATATATATGACAACTTGAAGCATCTTACACTGAGCAAACCGTTTCAAGTGCGGTATGGTGTGCGTTCAATCACAGATCGAGTCAAACAAATGATATTTGCCAATTTCCTCGAATCATGCAGCATTATAGGATAAAAGCAAAACTTGGTTGTCTCGGAATCATGATAATGTGTCCGAGTTGTGCAACATGCTTAGTTTTCTGTGTAATGTTTTGTAAACCGTTGTTTGTTCTTTTTCTCTTGGCCATTGAATTGTCCCTTTTCTCTTTGCCAATGTGTTGTGTGTTCTCCTTCGATTTAGGTCTTCTGATTACTACTTTGGTATTTTCAAACTGTTCTTACCCACTGACCGCATGTTGTTGCAGTGGGTTAGGACTATAAAATGCAACTAAAGGTGCTAGTTTAATAAAAAGCGGACACCTGTATCATCTCTTAGAATATAACTGGATCTTACCATGATATAGCTGATATATTGTCCACTTGGAGTTCACCAACAACCACTCACTCGTCCCAATGATCACTAGTCACTATGGTGGTCGTTAGTGGCAATTTTCAATGAATGTGAAATCCATCGTATCCCATTTTCCTTCCAGTAACCAAACCCCTCTATTTATAAACCATATATTACATTCATAACTTATTGTTAGTAAACTTGTTCTTAGATAACAACAATCAATCAATGTAAAAATCATTAAATAAAATCTTCATGGAAAATGGAGTTTTATCATATTTTTATTTTTATTTTGGCAGGTTAGAGCTTTATCTAAGGCGAAGTGAAAAACGAAGAAGTCTGTGTAGCGTCTATTACGCAAACATCTGTGTGATATTGGTTGGTCAAATCAAATGTTTTAAAATACAATTGATATTGACTGCGCAGTAGTTTCAAAACGAATATAAATAATAATCGTATAAATAATGTCTCTCCCAATATACAAACATCAGCTGTCTCTTGTATAATCAATTCAGTTGTATATATTATAAAACGTACTTATTATTTTCGGTAATATAAATATTTATTAAATATGCTTCTTTGAATGACTTGTGTTGAAAGATAGACCACAACAGTAAATATTTCCAGTAAACACTCTCATTATTCGTAACATTGTTTATTAGATATATTTTATCGAGACTTACAGTTCCCATATCATGAAATTATTATTAAAGCTACGGGTTTCCTCCCCTCTCAGGCATGGGTGATCTTATCCAGGTTTGACTGTCATTCCTCCTGAAGCCATTTGGTTTTCTTGCTCCCATAAACATTATTCTAGAAACACGTGTTGCTAATTAAATTATATACCTACGTTTTTATCTAGTTGGTACAATGTATAATCCAATGTTGCGTGAATAATTTTAAAATATTATTATGAAAAGAAAGTTTAAACAGTGGTGGTCATCAATACCACCAATATCAACAAAATGAACAATCCCTTGCCATCTTAACAGAACTTACTTAGCACAAAAAATACTACGACATATGACGTTTGAAATACAGGTCCTGGAGTGTGGCTGTGTTTAACCGGTTAATGAGATCTCAACCCTTCCCATTTGATAACTGGATATTCAACGGTAATACATATAGAAACAAACTAGAAAAAAACCATTCCATTCAAAACGACTATCCTATCACAAAAATGAAAGACAACATGGAGAGTAAAACAGATGGGTCAATGAATGGCCGTAAAATCTGATTCAATCCACCATTTCTTTAGAAATGCCTGTACCAAGTCAGGGCCATTGCGGTTTCCCAGTTTCCCGGTTGTTGACTGATTTTGTCTGTTTATTGATTTATGAGTTTTTAATTTCCCTTTGGAAGATTGCTCTGTGTTCGGTAATTTTGTTATTACCCTTATTTAACTGAGTACTATTCATTAAGGTATAATATGTTGGTTAAAGGTCATTACTTCTTAAAGAAAATTGTTGTAAATGTTTATTAAAGATACTTCATTGTATGATTTTTGTAGAAAGATAAACCACATTTACATGAATAATACAGAAAATATCTGAAGCAAACACTTTCAATATACGTTATACTAATTGGTGCTATGCGTGTTGTGTGAGGAAATTTAAAATAGTATTTCTGAATTTGAAAATAGCTATAATATTTCAAATACTATTGTATCGGGGTAGTTATGGTTTTTAACGCCACTTTCAACAATATTTCAGTTATATCGTGGAGGTCAGTTGTATTGGTAGAGGAAGTCGGAGTACCCGGAGAAAACCACCGATCTGTCACTGCCAAACTTTATCACATAATACTGTACGGAATTCGAATTCACTATGTTAGTGATGATATGCACTGATTGCATAGTTAGCTGTAAATCCAATTACGATACAATCACGACCATAATGCTTCCTCAAATACTATTGTAATTTGGGTACTACGTGGTCGGTTTTCGAATTGCGATATTTTACAGAAAATTGTAAATAATTCCATTTTAGAATTTTCCTCATATTTTCGTACGATGAACTCTAATGAAGGTAACAAATACTTGGGCTTATTACTTACACCCAATGCTTCCAATTTTTTTGCTATCTAAAGACTGGATGAGTAAATTTTGATTGTTTGTTGTTGTTGGATCATTGTATAACATCTAGAGAACATATTTCAGCTAGATTCATGAGAAGAGCGAGGGAGTGTTGTTTTTATATCACGGCGAGAACACATTATTTTTCGATCATCCTACGATTTTGATATTTGATTTTGAAATTGTTCCGATGGTGCGGTGTTATTTGGTTTTCATTTAATTACAAGACCAACACGCTGAATTTAGTTTGTATAGTGCTAGCTCACTGAAACAACAGTCCATGTGTCGACATGTCTCCATCCACTGGGTAACCGCGTATATTTGCGTGTGTGTGCGTATTACCGTAATATATTTATTGAAAGATAGCCCGGACGACTGACCACGCTCCGATGCTTTTCTTCCGTCTATCATTGATTAGTTTCGACAAACCGTTTTATAGCCACCAAAGTTTTTCTTTGCATATTAAATTGTTAAGAAGAGAGGTATGTGTCACAATTACCCCCTTTGTTATCCACGATGAATGTTATACATCGAAGAGTCAGTCAGATTGCATCTTTCGTAATATGTTCAATCTATTGTGGTCGTGATCGTATGGTAGTTGGATTTACTGTTACCTATGCAATCAGTGATATCACAACATTATGTGATAAAGTTTGTTAGTGACTTGTGGCAGGTCGGTGGTTTTCTCTGGGTATTCCGGTTTCCTCCGCTATAAAAACTGACAGCCACGGTATAACTGACATATTGTTTAAAGTGATGGTAAACAGCATACACCAACTGGTCAGATCGCAGAGCTCTTCATGAAAAGGAAATTTCAATTCAATTCAAATATTTTATTGTAAATAATTTACAAAAGGATTGGACGACAGGCATATAGCCTATAATTAGTCCTCTCCCAAATACAAGATGGACATAAATATATAAATAGATATGAATTAAATAGACATTGCCTGCCATGCTTATATAATTAAGCAGTGATTCATATGAAGACAATTTTCTTTAAAATTAATTCCAATAAATAAATTAATTACATTACTGAATTATTCATATAATTAACAAAAATGAAATTAGGAGATTTAACATAGAAAAAAGAATATCCACATGGCAGGCAATAAACATATATGTGAAATTTTATAATAAGTTATTTTCAAAAAGTTTTTCTTAGTACAGTCCAAGTTTTTCTTAGTACATGGACTGTACTAAGAAAAACTTTTTGAAAA
>MJUT01039473.1:59317-90446 GCA_002080005.1 Gigantidas platifrons
AGTACGCGAAAAAAATAAAAGTGCGGGAAACCGGTTGCACACCCCTGTGGTATCCATGGTACTCGTAGTAAGGAAAAATGACGTCACTGAAGAAAAAAGGGGGGGAATGACGTCACTTCCGGTAGCTCCACCACATTGCTCCACCACAAATGATAACTGAACTGTCCCCATATACTACTCATCTGTGAAAATTCCCGTTCTTAGATATTGGAAACCTTAACAATTGATTTTGAGTTGAGGACAAGAACCCACATCAGTGTCTTTTGGTCAGAAGTCATTAACATTTAACCTCCTGTCCAACTATGACTCCAAAATAACTGGCATCAGTTCCGTTTTTCTTCCTTTGCGTGAATTCGTATTGTTCGGGTCTTGGTTTATTTTGCATTAATGATTGAACTGTTCCTGGTTTCTTGTACATGTGACTGTCAGCATAAACCGTATTTTATATTTGGTGTTACAGCTACATCAAATACATGCTCTTTGTGGAACCAAATGTATGTTGACAGTTTGTCTGGATTGTCCATTTTTTATTGCCCCTTCGGTATTCTCTAGCATTGATATACATTGTCGTCTTAAGAAAAACAAACTATACTAGATTTATACAGTTCATGCTGTTTTTGGAATAGAAAACTCGATAATATCTCGCAGTTTTCCCCAGACCACAGTTTTCTAAAACATCTTGTAATTAGGTAGACATTTTATTCTTTAGAAATGTTAGCAATGAAGATATGCCTTAAATCAGTTTGTTAATCCCTTGTCATACTGGTATGATGTCTGTATACCATAGCTAAGAAATCACTTAAATCCTGAGATAATATTGTCGATGGCATAATTTGTGGTTTGGTTGATGAAATCATTCACGTTAATAATAGTTCGTTCATGTTGAAATTTACACAAAATTGCACGAATCATTTTCATCAGAAGAATAGCATTGGTTAATATTAAAAAAAAAAAAAAAAAAATCCTGATATCTAGGATTCGATAGAAATTTCAGCCACTTATTAGTAAACGTTGAATGATTATGTTTATTAAATAATCTCAATACTGATAGGATTAAACTATTGGAGAGATAAATCGGTGTGCACGTACAAGAGAGTTGGGAGGTTGTTGTATTTAACGCAACTTTTAACAATATTTCAGCTATAGAGTGGGGGTCAGTTAAATTGGCGTAGGAAACCAGAGTATCGGGAGGAAGCCACCGACCTACCGCAAGTCACTTGATCAATTATGGTGTATCGAGTACACCTCTCCACGAGTGAGATTCGGACTCACAACCTCAGTGAAAGGCGCTGATTACATAAATAAGTAGTTGTAAATCCAACAACCATAGGATCACGACCACGACGGCTGTTTAGATTTAAATACTGTTAAACAAAATTGTTTATTTAGAATGGAAATATGAGGAAACCATTGTACCCGGTGAAAACCACCGACCTAGTCACTAGTCACTAGTCACAGACACACTTTTCCCGTTAACAATGTTTAAAGAGTTCCAATAGATTTGTTGTAGCTTTTTCTGCTCAAGAGTAAGAGGGGACTTAACGAGAACACCGCCCATTTATTTTGTATTATTTCTACTTTAACAGGCTTCAATAGAACATCGGATCCTATGTAAAAATGAATGTAATAATTTGTCTTAAACACTGAACACAAACTTGCGTATGAATAATCAGGTGAGCGATACAGACTCGGGTTTATGTACATTTCGTTACAAAAAGACTAAATACAATCAACAAATTGAGGTTTTGGTCATAGAATTATTTTGTTTACGCAAAAGCAAGCAAAAATGTGATTAATATCTTTTGTCATTAAAAGTGCATGTCACGTCAATAAATAATTTGATCAGATTATTAATATTGAAAACTTCACACATATATTATTTTTTTGGGTAGTTTTATCTTAATAATATATCTGTATTAATTTAAGAGCCATTTCAACATTTCAAGTCTACACATAAGATAATCCATCATGGCATTTCCTTCTATAAATTTAATGATTTGTCAGCTAGGTGCACAAATGGTATGCTTTATGACATATTCATTTGAAAGTAATATATATTTATGTCTGTGTTTCTTGAAAAGATGGGAAAGTAAGATATAGTAGGATATAGTTAATAATTACAATATATAAGATGATACATACAAGATAATACTGATAAGTTGATACATACAAAACAAAGCATACAAGATACTACATATAGGATAATACACATAAGACAATACAAACATGACAACACATACAATGCACTACATACAAGACAATACAAACATGACAACACATACAATGCACTACATACAAGACAATACAAACAGGACAACACATACAATGCACTACATACAAGACAACACATACAAGACAATACAAACATGACAACACATACAATGCAATACATACAAGACAATACGTACAAGACAGCACAAACAAGATAATACATACAAAACAGCATCTAAGTGCACTCGTATGCAGCCTTATTCATTCCCTTTTCGCGCCACTGACCAAGGTGTTTAAACGTTCATACATTGTCATTTTATAATTGTCAGTTCATGATGGTTTCATAGGATTGTTCTGATATTCTTCGGGTAAGGTTTATTATTTAATTTTGTATTGCTGGGGATAACACGCTTGTCAAACTGACGTGTCGAGCACACCTCGGTTCAGAATGTGGTGAGTCATGTTCAAAGTATTTATGATTTATATTTCTGGTTAACATATTCGTATATTAGGGGTTATCTTATTTATTCCAAGGGTCCCTTGCTTCCTGGAAATGGATAGATAACATATTTACCTGATGACAATATTAAGGAATGATTCAGGAAGTTGGTTCTGTTTGATCACGTTCTCTATAGTGATTCCGGAAGTTGTGTGTACTTGAACAAATTCTGTATGGTGATTCCGGAAGTTGGTTACACTTAAATACGTTCTGTATGGTGATGTCCCGGAAGTTGGTTCTGCATACTGATATCGGATGTTGATATAGGGTTCGTCTGAAACCCAGAAGTGAAGTATTAATATAGTATATTCCATTATTCAGGGAAATCTAGTATTCCGTAATTTATTTCATTACAGGAAGCCCATTGTCTGTAGTCCATCATTGTCAGCGGAAGTCCGTTAATATGATCGGACGTTCATAAAGATTTAATCCGTTTTTCAGACTGGAAGTTCTTCATTTCCAAAATTTCTAGTTGTGTTTATTTATATATCTACTTCCTGTACCTACTGATGATTATATTTGGTGATTTGTGAGTTGAACACAACTTTTTTTGGCTTTGCTTTTGCTTTTGCTTTATTTTATTTTGCCTTTTCATTTTTTGTTCTTGCTTTATGCGAGTGGATGTACTTAAGTTTCATTTTTCATTTCACTTGCATATGATTACTTTTGTTTGTCTTTTCTGTTTATTTACTTTTCAGTAAAATATGTAATTTCACATTTTGTTGATACGAGTGGTGGTCATCTGAAAATCCGATTATCTGTGTCTTACAAGATAATACGTATGATATAACATATACATGACAATACACATATGAGATATTACATGCAAGATAATACATATGAGATAACACATACAAGACAATACTTATAGATTAATGCATGGCCTTTTTCATATTACCCTTGTTATCAGCCCGAGGGACGATATCAGTCGAGGGCTGATAACAAGGACAATATGAAAAAGGCCACGTATTAATCTATTTATCACATATTTTGCCAGGGCATATTATACATTTATTGCATGCTGGTGAAGGAAATATGAAAATTTATTCACCCAAGAGTATCATATTCCCCGAGGGCATCGCCCGAGGGGAATATGATACTCGTGGATGAATAAATTTTCATATTTCCTGTACCCGCATGCTATAAATGTTTTATTATACCGAATAAAACCAAGAAAACACATAAATATGTAAAATACTGCTGGCAAACATAGTCTAAGTCCATTGGCACGTTGTCTCAGATATTTTAATACCACATTGTAACGGTTTCCTGCAAATGATGCGTTCCGAGTGCCTCTGACGTTTTCCTGCCAAAGAACGATAACTCTGGCGGGAAAACCCACGAGGCTTCCGAAGTGGTGGAATGTGATATTTATTTCACGGAATATGATTTTTGTCCTATGTGATCACGTGTTCTGATTTTTACCCATTGTCCAATCAAATTAATCTAGTTATGGTAATTCATATATGAGGTATAATAAAACATGTTATTTCCCTTCACAAGAGAACAGATAACATGTTATTGCCCTCGTAAAATGTTATTGCCCTGGGGGCAAATAACACGCCGCAAATTATGCTTTTATTACACATGCAAATTCCGCATTATTTCAATAAAATAAGTGATAAATACGATATAATACATACAAGACAATGTATATGAGATAACACATACAAGACAATACATATGGGATCATTCACACAAGACAATCTATAATATGAGATAATATATACAAGACAATGCATATGAGATAATCGATACAAGACAATACATATAAGATTAATTGGATTTTGTTATGTTTTGACGATGTGGCATATCATGTTTTTCATTTTTACTATTCGTTTGTCAAATACATATATATTACCATCAGACCCATAATGTGTCGTTTATATTTGTCAATTTGCAACTTTTTTTTGCCAAATGTATTATAGCTGATTCCTGTTCCTCCTCCCTGCGTAGCATTATGCCATATTTCTGTTTTTGCCCAGTAGCACTATACCAGATGCTTGTATTTTCTCCAGTAGCATCATAGGCGATTTCTGTTTTCCTCCTAGTGGCATTTTATCAAATTTATGTTTTTCGCAGTAACACTATTACCGATTCCTGTTTTCCTCAATAGCATTATACCATATTCCTGTTTTTAGTAGTTTCCATGATGGCTCGACAGACATGGGTATAAATGTATATAACATGAACCAGATCTTCAATTGTGCATTTCTTATCGTGCGGGGATTGATTGTCCATGTTACGGCTGATACTATCCATATATATAAGCCGGTTTTTTTTAATTCAGTTAATTTTGATTATTAGTTTTTCCCCATAGCATTATACAAGATTCTTGTTTCCCCCAGTATCGTTATACCATATTCCTGTTTGTCCTAGAAGTATTTTAGCCGATTTATGTTCTCTCAGTAGTTATTTACCAGATTATTGAGTCCTTTCGTAGCATCATAAGCGATTCCTGTTTTTCTTCAGTAGCATTATACCAGATTCCAGTTTTTCTCTCAGTAGCACTATTCCAGATTCCTGTTTTTCCCAGTAGCATTATACCAGATTATTGTTTTCCCAAGTAGCTTCATAGCCTAATCGTGTTTTTCTCAAGTAGCATTATACCATATACTTATTTCCCTCAGTATCATTAAACAGATTTCTATTTTTCCATCAATAGCATCATACAAGATTCCTGTTTTTTTTTTTTGCTGTAGTTTCCACGATAACTCGACAGATATGGATGCAATAGTACATAACACTGAAGCAGTTCTTCAGTTGTGCATTTCTTACCATGCATATGTATTGATTGTCCCTGCTACGTGCTGATTCTATCCATATATATATAAGCCCGTTTTTTTAATGCAGTTAATCTTAATAATTATTAGTTATATTGAGACATATAAATATCAATTATACGTTCTTAATTGAATTGACGCTTGATGCTTCCCGGTTGCACAGCAGCAAATGTAGACGGTACAATATTTATTCATACAAGGTGATGTGTTAACTTTGTTATTTCAACACAACCATGATGGCTAGCATGTTGTTACTTAATTAAAACTATTTGATGTCGTGCTGACGATTCTACCGTTAATATTTGATGATACCTTTTTTAAATTACAGACAATCAGAGCTATAATAATATCGTATGTCAAAGGTGGAGCTGAAGCAGGTAGTAGTGTAAATTTAATTTTCAGATTAATTAAACAAAGTTGTGAATGCTACATCTGCCCAATGTCAATGAAAATATATGTTTTATATACAATACATTTGATGTCTTCAATATTGAAAGGATTGGATTGTATGTGATAGTGTGACTGGACATTTGTTAATTAATAACGAACAGCGTAAACTACACGTGGGAATAGCTCATTGTTTACATTGTACATTTAATGAGAAGACAGATACCAACAAAATTGTGTTTGAATCATACAATGTAAATTTAATTGAAATTTGTGATTTTTATTTATTTCATTCCCCCTATGAAATCTTATTGACCAAGAGAATTGTTTAAAAATTAATAAATAATTTCTATGATTTATCTGGGGTTTTTTTTGGAACTATTACGACAGTGTTGCATTTTTTTAAAATAATTTTTCATTTAGTATAAAACTCTTTTAAAATTTGTCTACCATTGTCATAAGGAGTTAGCTA
This sequence comes from Gigantidas platifrons, assembly GCA_002080005.1. Taxonomy (NCBI): domain Eukaryota; kingdom Metazoa; phylum Mollusca; class Bivalvia; order Mytilida; family Modiolidae; genus Gigantidas; species Gigantidas platifrons. The sequence continues at coordinate 65,670 of MJUT01039473.1, forward strand.
AGAAGTAATTGCACACAATACATAACGACTGTTATTGTTCATTAGGCTATGGTGATGATAAAGCGCTGCCTGCTGTAGATAACCGGATAATATAATGATCATCGACTTCTTACTAAAGGAACATGTTGTAATAAGTGAAAGAAGAACAACATATCACTAGTGTTAATCTTTTGGAAATTTTGTTATGTCTCTTCGTATACGCCCTTGTTTGAGGGGCCAGAGGTGGACGTTACAACGTGGTAATACAATAGAGGAATTAGCATTAGAAACAAGTGTTGATCTTGAACTAGATCTAGAAGTACATATCTGTAAGGTAAGAATTCTCTTACTTATTATGTGCTTTTTTACTTGTGTCATACATGTATAAATCTTATAATTTCAATTGGAATTTCTTTTAATGCGTAATAAATTAGTAAATATTTTAGAAAGTCTTTACGTGTTGGAATTCTTTTAGATTTAAAAAAACAACAACATGTATTACGTTACGTGGGATCCATGAGGAATATGTTAGATAATTTGTACGTGTTGGGGCCCATGAATAATATGCTAGATAATTTTTACGTGATGGGATCCATTTAGGTGGTTTAAAAAGTTATTACGTTACGACTGTTGAGATCCATGAAGAATATGTTTAGATGTCTACGTGTTCGGATCCTGGTGGATTTAAGAAAAATATTGACTACGTTGGGATCCATGCAGAATATTTTATATAGTTTGTACGTGTTGGTGTTCATTGCATTTTTTTTTAGACATTTATGAGGTGTTAAGATCATTGTAAAAGGGTTTAAATAGTTCGTATATGTTTGAATCCTAGAAGAATTTTTAGGTATTTGTACTCTTAGTGATATCCTTGTTGACTCTTATTACATACATTGTGTTGGTGTCTTTGTATAATTTTTAATATTTAGCGCACTGTAGAATATTTTTAAACCTTTTTAATGTGTTAGGATCTGCGTAGAATTTTCATAATATAGATATTGTATAAAGATAACCAAAGTACCTGTCATATCTGTCCTTTTCCTATGATAAAGTCTGTGCATATGTATTAATATATTCTACTGGTATATCTTAGATGTATTCTTATTTGTAATAGTATAAAGCGTTTGAAGATATGATAAACAATCGACATTCTAATGTAGTTATTTAATATCCCTGGTTTGTGATTGGACAATACTGTAATTTGCATGGTATCAATTCCACGGTTGAAAATCATGAGAAATTTTAGACGATTGTCGCTTACGTCATCTTGTCAACAATGTAGCAATGCACATGATTACATTTGAATGGAGATAACTGAATTGTATTTGAATATTTCACGGCAACAATTGTCGATTTAATGGTGTAATTTTCAACAATTCCACGGTTGAAATAGCATGAAGTATTTTTTTTTTAATTTTAGCTGATTACTGCTTATGTCATCTTGTCAATAATACGGAAATATACATGATGTATGTATGTCTATCCTACACATGATTACATTAGAATGGAGATAATTGTATTGTATTTGACATTTCACGGCATCAATTGTCGATTTAATGGTCGCAAATATCCGTTTACTGGCTCCGCTAACGTGTCGCTAGTAAAATCAATTTGCGACCATCAAATCTCCAATCGATGCCGTGAATTTTTCAAATACAATACAGTTATCTCCTAATTCGTTTGATTTATATTTATCATATTCATTGTGTTCCTGTTCGGAGAATGTTCAAAGCATACAGTAGAAATTGAATGTGTTCCAGACTGTTATTTCATAATTATTCGTTGTATCCCAATTTTCGTAGATTTCGAGGATAGTTTCAAACCACGAAATTAAGAATTCAACGAATATTTATTACCATATAAATATGTACTGACTATAGCAGGCGATATACGAATGTATTTATCTACAAAAATACAACCATCCAAAAAACCACGAAAATTGGCTTCAACGAATTTAGATGTATTTACAGTAATTGTTTGGTAGGACATGATGAAGTTTGTGGGAGTTTAATCCACAATAAAAATGTCTATGTTATCTTGATGAATCCTAATTAAGAAAAGTCACACGCCGTATGTTGGCAGTGATATATGAATCTTGGGAAACTAGACAGCTTGAAATATGAGTGTTTTTTCCTTTTCTGTTTACAGATATGGAATGAAACATAAATCAACACGCGATTGACAAATACGTCCGTCGTAATACATACGTATTATATATATACAAAATGATATTAAATAATAAACTAATAAATATATATTTAAAGAAAACCTGCATTTTTAATATTCTTTATCTAAATAACTAAAGACTAGAAAATAAGCATTGCTTCAAAAGTATAACCAGTCGATTAAAAAATAATATGAAATGAAAAGTGAGACAAATCTGCACATATTAGGTGTTTATTAATAGAATCAGGCAAAGTACAAACACAAATGACCAAGAAGGAGAGGGAAAGGATACAATTTGAGAATACAATCCTAACAACAAAATATATCAAGCTACAGATACCAATTTGAACTACTCTTCCGTCAAGTAGGAAAACCAGATCACTCCTTATGACCAAATGATTACTTACTATACATATTTATCACAAGTGATGAGAAAGATTTAGTTTACATAACGTATTACAAATGTGAAAATATACCTTTTTGTTTTGAGTAAAGTTTCTATGCGTCTATATAGGTGTAGAACACTATTCTTTTCATATTTTCAACTAAATGTGTGTTTTAGCCTAACTGACCATTTTGTCTTGAGATGGAATAAAAACGTATATATCTAATTTATTGCGAACGATGCGTTTCTGGAATAACTTTCATCAGGTACGCTCAAACTCAAAAGAATATTTTTTTTAATTTAATAGTTTTCGTGAGCAATTAAATCAAATGGTCTAAACAGGTGAGCTAAATTTGACTACGGTCACCTAGACTGACGAAGGGAGAACCTTAGTTTTAATAATAATTGCATTGTTTAGGTCCTATAAATTCAAATAATAAATATATATCTAATAAACCATGTCAGTGCCGAAACACTGGCGACGGAGCGGATGATACCTCCAGTGACTAATAGTCCACCAGCAGAGGTATCGATCAAGTGATAGTAACCTTTGTAACTTCATTTGTTCTGATACGTGCATGACATGCCTTCCTTCTATCAGAATATCATGGGATGTTTAAACTTTGCAGTGAAATGCCATGCTCCAGGATCGACAATCCCTACTTTAAAACTAGAAAAATTATCTCCAGAAATTCAGTGTTTGTAGTTTATTTATCAAGTTCTCATAAAGGTATTAAAATAAAACTAAATCCAATAGAATTTAGTCTTTTTATATTGAACGTCAAAAGACAACTTGACATAACATATATTTTTCATACTCTTTATAAAATTTAATTGCTGGAACAAATTGTGATATTTTTTTATTTGCTATATAATTAACCCTCTGTGATTTTACAAGGTTCAAATATCTATAAATTGTAAGAAATTTATACTCATTTTGTTGTTCTTTTCCGTTGCTTTACATGGAACGGGAACCATTTTGTCCTCCATAAAGGAAATAACTCAAATAAAAAACAATGTCAAAAGTGTATAATTTTAGAATCAGGTCGGAAATAGTCCGAACATTAAAATGTTATCAATATGTAAGAAAATAGTATCTTATCCCATGGTACCTAAATGGACCGTTTCAAAGTAAACATTTTATGCTTTGCTGTTGACATACTTTGTTGGCTAGACGCTATCAGATTGATTGGAAATCATATAATTTGCAATTTAACCCTCGGGTGTAGCTATAAAAATAAAGAGTGATTTCAATTCAGGATTTAGGTTGCTAAAATTTATGAAAAAGACACTTTTTAAAATCACATGATAATGACAATTAGACACCCTGCATGCACTGTTGTTTAATATGTTCATAAATAAATAAGTAATAAAATAAACAAATTTGCCATTCAAACGAAATATTCATAGTTCAGAGAGCTTGAATATATCTAAATCAATGTTATGCTTTTATGCCAATGCACAGTATAATTTTTATAGTGAGTCGCATCTAGAGGAGTTTGTTAAAAACATAACTTGATGTGTTAATTCTTATGTCAAACATTTGAAAATGTTCGTGTATTCAAGTCGCATTATTTCTACTCACGCATGGATATCAAAATTGTGCACTTTGGTTTAAAATTATGGGATCAGACCATCTACATTCGACTTTAATTTTCATTTTCCAAATATTGATTGCAAAGATAGTCTATAATAGAGTTGTATGTTTTATATTGATGTTTTATTCCTTTGACGTTACTTCCTACATTCACTATAATTTTGCATATATTAAGCATTTTGACATGGAAATGAAAATATTCAGAACACCTCAATGCTTTGTATGTTTTTATCGAAAAACATCATGCAAGGCTTGGCAATTGTAATGATATACATTTTAGTTTTTTTTACAAAAGTGTGCTATAATGAATATCTGCATCTACCTTTCGGAAAGAGCTTTTTTTCAGACTAGTAGTTGTTAGGCATTATTAAAATGGGGGAAAAAAAAACAAAAAAACACTATACTGTGGGAACAGTTCCAAATCCTAATAGCAAAATCATAGTAAGAGGCAAATTTGAACAATTGAAAATGAAATTAATAAAATTCACAATTAACTTCGACCATTTTGAAACGACACCCATCAACTGAAACTACATATGTACCTGAACATATATAAATAACATCAATCACCGTATTTTATATTGACGTTCTTGATCATATTTATGTAACAGATCATAGTTGGTAACGTGTGAAATGTACTTTTCGCTGGCATTCAGTGTAATTAATCTTGCGAGAATCAGAATGAAGACTGTATATAAATGACATACATTGTACTTTGTAATTGGAGATAAGAGGAATGACCTGAAAATTAGTTATCTTGACAATAATTTCCATAAGCACAGAAACAAAAATCCAAATTATGTAAACATTGACATTTTCAAACATAATATCAGTTAATAGTAAATTAGTACTGCTCTCGAATTTGTTCATTGTATTTTCAAGATCTTATTTTTACATGCGCCTTTGTGTTGCTCGATCTTTAGTTTTCCGTGTAATGTTTTGTAGAGTATTGCTTGTCCTTTGCTCCTTTTTCTTCTGGTCTTTGAATTTCCTGTCCCTCTTCGATGTGGCTTCTGAATACCCCTTTGGTATCTTCAAACTTCCTCCACTTCATACAGAAGAGTATGCCAAACACCAATATGAATTCTCCACTTACAGGTGTAATTTTAGTTTGTCATTATGCTTTAATCTTGAACTCTACTGACGGCTTTGTCAACACCAACTTGTTTTTTTTCTATATGAAAAATTGCATTAATAGAGGACGAGCTTTGTTTCAGATTCAATTTATTTTCCTTCGTTCAGGTAATAATGTATTGAAATAGACAATCTCTAACACAATAACATTTCATGAATATCAATTTGAAAATGAAAGATATCAGCGTAAAAATGTTTGTTTTATGATATTGTGCAAATATGGCATTAATTTTAACATTTACATACTAAACACTGACCCGTAAGCTAATAATAGCTGTTCAATTATATTGCTACATGATGTTTGTCATCATTCTTGGTTTAACTCGGTGAATGATAACATACAATGAAGTGTTCATTTTAGAAAATGACAACACCACTCTATTTCTATTGTTATCAAGATTCTCGATATTTTATTACTGTTTCTGAAGAAATCAGATTATGGTTTGTTATCATAACAATACATTTTATTGACGATTCTGAATTCTATCACTTTATGTACTAGTGTCAATTACTATAGTTGGCAACATCCATAAGCACTTGTTATAAATATGTCCTTGAGACAGTCTTAGTTAGAATAACCTTTACGTATACTTAAAAGCACAAATTTAATAAATGTAGTCCAAAGAATTATGTTATATTATACGAATAACAAATCGTAATAGCGTCCTTGGTACAATGTACGTATATTTGCACTGGGTACTGACGACGATTTCCATGGCACAAGATGCATAGCAGTTCAACGCCCTACATGGGTGGATACAGGGTGCTCTCTTGTATGGCTACAATACAGAAAGTCTAATTTTGGGCTAAAGTAGGAAAAGAAAAACGAAAAATTTGAAGATACTGAAAGGGTAGTCAGAAATCTTAAATCGAAGAAGAGCGGACAATACATTGCCTAAAGAAAAACCAAAAGAACAAAAGAACAAACAATGATCTACAAAACACTACACCGAGGAACACGAATCCCACTAAAACTAGGGGTGAACTAAGGTACCACTGAAGGGTACTCATATGTAACCACTACAAAAGTCTACAAACTAAATATAGTATTCAGGATTATCCGTTGTCCGAATTTTGTCTCCAGTTGTATGTATTATTGAACTTGCTCTCTCACTGAATATGTCTGACATATTTACAACTGGATAGTAAGAAACCAACATTCTATCAAACCATACAATTTGTGCTCACATGTGTAAAATGCATATAGGTAATTGAGTCTATTTATCACAATTTATAATTGTGTATGCTAATTATATACCTACAAATTATACTTACATTTGAGGCGTTAGGAGTTATGATGTTTAATGCCAGTTTCAGCAATATTTTAGTTATATCGTGCCGGTCAGTTTTATTGTTGGGGAAACCGGAGTACCAGGAGAATACCATCGACCTGACAAACTTTATCACACAATGTTGTATCGAGCACACCTCCCCATGAGCGGGATTCGAGCTCATAACATTAGGTGGGATGGACACTGATTGCAAAGGTATTTGTAAAGTCAAATACCATACGATCACGACCACGACGACCCCTATGTAACATTTAAACAGGCTTACGAAACAATAGACATGTGCACTATCTTTTATTTTAGGGATATTTTAATACATATAAAGAAGTAATATGCTTAAATGTTATTCATCATATAATTTAAAGATATTTCAGTAATATCATGATTATTTATATCACTTTTTAAGAACGTGATTTATTCCAGGAAAAAGAAAATATAACGAGTAATCAATCGTACATCACAACACTGAACTGTGGGTATTTTCTGGACAACAGTAATCATGTCGTAATGATGCATTAATGTGTTACCTAGTTATCTTTAAGCGATTTTCAGTTGCCAAAATAAGTTGGCATGGTCATTTTATACACATATTTACCTCACCAGACTGATTAGTAGCTCTTTATTGTTTCCTTTGCTAATTGTATACTTCCGGGGCACCTGAGTTCGCCCCTAGTTTTTAATGGGGTTCGTGTTACTCGATCTTTAGTTTTATGTGTATGTTTTGTAGATCGTTCTTTGTCCTTTTGTCCTTTTTATTTTGTCCATTGTGGTCTGTTATTCTAGAAACGAGTCGTGCGCATTATTTTAGATATCTATACGATTTTATTATCATATTATGGCGATTGGAAATCAAAGTTAACAACAAAGGTGAACTATCTGTTGATCGAAAGGCGAATCACATAATAAAAGGTACATCATTGATCAATAAACAGTGTTGATCAATTAATTTATTTTCATTTAGGTCTTAATCAATGTTGTCCACCGCCATTAAACGTAACATGTAATTGTGTAGGAGATATTATTAAACATTGAATTCATGTTTTTTCCAAATGTACCTTGCTCAATCTTTGTTTATCACAGGGGCTTTAGTAATTATACAATAACATACTGATTCAGTAAATATTTATCAGCATAAGATTAAACAATAAATAAGCGTATGATTAAACATTAAATATACACCCAATAATATAGACTCCTTCGGAATAAATTGAAAAACTAAAAATATCCAACACTGTCTGAGCACAAACTGCAAGCTTGAACGTAGAATTATAATTGTGATATATAAACTCTTTATACGGAAGCTGTTGATATATTACTATCAAGTTGTGGAAAAGTTATAATGACAAAATTGAAATCATCTCCTTTGTCATCGAGTCTGGCAGAAAGATGACCATTGGTATTCAGTACGAACTAAATGCGAAGAAATGAGGCAAATGATGTTGCTTCTGTTATTTCTATTATCTGAATTAATTTTGGTGAATATTAATGGATTCCAATTAGCAGTTTTCGGTTATTAATTGAAATAATGTCATCAATTTATATGAATGAGAGATTAAAGGCTTTAACTACTGTGTGTTTTGTTATCTTTGAAAAATCTTGGTACAAAACTCTGCCTAATAGGAATACATTAAAAGATCGGCAGGGAAGGGGAGATGGGTACAGTTTGGGGATCATGTCGGTTATAAATAGAATGAAATTTCAACAAATTGAACAATACCACATCTATTCGTGTTTGTTCCAACTGATACCCGTCAAATAATGCTGTTTTTGCATTACCGGTGCGTGAATATATGCATGTTTTCAAAGATTATATTGTCAATTGAAAAACAACATTTTAAGATCAGTTCATTTTAATCAACATACAATATATAAAATCCCTTAAAAAACAACCATATTTCAACTAAATTTCTGTATCACAAGATAACATAAAGAACTTTTAAAGTGTCGTTTCATATTAACTTCTAGTAAATATTTTGTCACTAACAATTATTTTTCTACACCAAACTTATTATCTACTATTACTGGTCACATTTCATATATTGCCGAGCTTGACCCAGTTGATCTAAGCCATTTCCTAGAAAATGTGCGTAATATATTATTCCCAACCCAAAACGCATTAGCTACAAACATAATATAAAAATACTGATGAATGTCATCGAAGATTTACGAAGAATGACAAAAAAAACGAGAAAAGATTCAGATTGATACCTTCCAGATTGGGTAAAAAATAGCTAATTCTTTCATAGACAACAGTATCAGAAAATAACAGGGTTCTCTGAATTCCAGTGTAACTTCAATATTCAAGGACTGTTGTTGTCACCGAATTAGCCAGACATCATGACAAATGTTTTGTCTTACTAGTCGATAGAGTCTGAAATAAAACTGTATTTGTGTGCAGGACACATTACTTTGTCTGTCTTGTAAAAGAACTTAGAATCAATCACGCACCTGTTAATCCTACAAATATAAGATATTTGCCATCACTAAGATTGAAATTCCAGACAATCACGAGCCTATTATAGCATCCTTTATTTTTGCAACTTTCTACAGACATTTTCATTCAGTTCTTAGTTCAAAAAGGTAGTACACACATATATATTTGTTTAGTTTACAGCTAGCATATCAACAATAACAAAGTAAACTTGCTTTCTTAGCTCATCTGGCCTGAATATATTACCAGCACTTGGCGTCCGTCGTCTGGTTTCCGTCGTCCGTTTATCAGCTTACATGCTTTCAACATCTGCTCTAAAACCAGTGGATCTATGTTAGCAAATGTTGGCTATCCCTCTTAAAATTATGCCCTACCTTCAAGTATGGAGGCCATTATGATAAATAGAAATATATATATTTTTTTACATCTCTCGAAAGTAGTGGCCCATATTTAACTAACCATGGCAGGAAAGATCGTTGAATTGTCTTGATCTATAACTCTATCGCAAAGCTCTGCCTTCAATCAGACCTGTTGCACTGGCTAAATTATCCGTCCCTACCCATCACCTTTCCTTGTTTCGAGTCCCGTGGCGTTTAAATTTTTAAATGCTCTCGTCCTGAATGTAGCTGAAAAATTGCTCGCTGGACGTTAAACACCAATCAATCAATCAAAGATGGATACTGTAACTAGAATTAGACATTTTCCTAAAAATATTTAAAAAAAAACCAAGGTTCTCCTCATTCAGGCATAATTGACCATAGCTGATGTTTGGCTATCTTGTTTATGTCCTTTGATTTACTTGCCCTCCAAGACTTTGAAAATATTTAGCTTTCTAATCTTTTGATTATGAGACTTGACGAAGGGTATTCATGAAACGCGTCGTGCGCACTAAATTTGATATCTACGTTTTTATTATAATATGTGTTCTGATGACAGTCTTCGCTGATCAATTCCTCTTGTATATACACGAAATATAAAATGAATCATGACGCAGTGTAAAATATGAATATATTGATTTAATAATCTCCTTCAAAATCCATTTGTAATTCTATTCATATATTTATTAATTGTTTCTATTTCATCATTTTCCACCTTTGTTAATGTACATAAAACATTTTAATAACATTTTCAGTTAGTATCAAATTTACGGTTTTAATGTAAGTTTATTTGTTATTTATTGCGAGAGTGTTGTTCTCGTCTTTTGATCACGATGGTTCTGTGTATTCCCAAATCCATTAACACATTAGTCAGTTAATTCTGGATAAGCAATATCAAATTCTCAACAATTGAATTATTTATTTTTTCCAAAATATTATGAGACATTAATTGCATTGAATTTTCCATATTGTTTTGATGACGTGTTTTCATTATTAGACTAACATATTTCCCGTTTCCATGTCGACACCTAAACGGTTTTGTATGTAAAGGTTTGTATTAGATAATTAACAATAAACGTTTCGTATTTTGCAATAAATACATATTTTAAATGATGTATACGACGGTGGTATGTTTTTCTACTTTGAGTGGGCGAGTGAGTGAGTGATTGTTGTTTAACGCCAACTCAGCAATTTTTCAGCTATATCATGGCGAGAATAAGTTAATTTTCAATGAACTGATGATGAGGTTCGCTTTGTACTAGATCAACACGCTAAGTTAGATTTTTAAAGTACTAGCTCACTGAAACAACAGTCCGCGGATGGACATGTCTCCTTAATGCCGACTTAACGGAGTAGTTTGATCCAATCGGAGCTCGAATTCACGATCTACCATACTCGAGATGAACACGCTAACCATTACACCACCGATGCGGTTTTTTCTACTATGAAGATTACAGTATATATATCGTGTATGTCACCACTAAAAGATTCCTTTAACAAATATATTTTTGTCACTCGTTTCCTTACCACAATCACACATGTTGTCAATGTACAATTCTGTACATAAAATCTAGAATTTCATGTTAATTTTCAACGTTTTTACTCGGATATTAACATTTCTATTGATTGTTGAAATACAACATTTTGTCTCTAACAGCCACTTCCCTGTAACAAGTTATGTAAGAGTTTTTGCGGAAATTTCAAATGATTTTTCACAAAATCTATAGACTTTAAGTAATATTTTATGATCGATGGGCATGCAATGATCATTAGGACTATTTTTGTTAATGTACTCAGTGCAGAAGACTTCCACTTGTAAATTTTGCTACGTGAATTCGGTGACAACATCGGTGAAAGACATTTGAATGAATTGACAGGGCAAAGGAGCGAAATAAAACGGACAATAAAAGCGGGAATAAAAACTCTGCCGTTGTCCACTCCTCACCACAGGGAGGTGGAAGTAGGTTTTTGAGCAGGATATTGTCTTGTTTTATTTATAAAAGTTCAGTGTTATTTTAAAAGTTTAAAAGGAAATATATACATGAAGATAAGGTGATAGTCTCATAATTTCATTCTTGCTTGGTATTTAAATCCAAGAGTACTCGTATACTGTTCACGAGAAATTTCACCACTAGAATACTTTTGAACCATATCATACAAGTGTTTATCTAAAAAGTTATCCTTTTCCATCCTGGATTGTGGAAGTACTGTGTCCATGTCCCTGATTTTGATATTGTTAATTGTTTATAGTTTCATTAACACGTCAATACTCTACCCACATTTTGGGGAAAATGTTGATTCCATGGTACCATACCAATCTCAGATTTAAATCTTTTGTATTCCTGACTTAAGCAGACTTTCTGTATTTCTAACCACCATACTTGGGCAATATGAAATCCGAAACATTTGATGCTGAAATTTCAGAATATTTCCTTCAATACCTACATGGCTGCCAGTTCACAATCCACATGGACAATAGCAGGATTAAACTGTATTCATTATCAAAATATAGTGTGACAATAGTTGACATGTAGTGACAATAAACATGTTTCGATTTTCAAGACAACAATCCAAATAATAATGGAACCTAGTGACCATTCTGGATCGTTACCTTTATGTCCATCTTGACTAAATGATAACAATGTGTCGACTAAAATAAACTCATGTAATACTTTACAGGTGAGTACACGTAGATGTTGTGAGAGTCGCTCAAATGTCAGTGTAAATAAATTTTTTTTGCGCTCAAATGTCCATCGCCCGACAACAAATACAATTTCGAGTTCAGCAACCAATGTTTTCTTTTTGAAAAATCTAAATAAAAATATTGATATTAAAACATGAATGTGGGAATTATATGATAGAATTATTTAATATGAGTAATATGAGTAGGGCTCATAACATTACGCAGTTAAGCCTGTATAATGAAGTCTTTGGGACAAGGAAAAAGTGGTTTCATAGGACAGATGACATCTTAATAGGCGTTCAATTGACATGAAATTTTCTATGACGGGAAAAGAGAAAGATGACCTTTTAATACAAGTGACTGCTTAATAGAGGTGACCGCATGGGCAAGTTTGACTCTACCATTCACTCCTCGTTCTAAGTGAACATTATAAATTTAGTTATTTCTGTTTAATGATGATGTTATATTTCCAGCTTATAATGAATTTGTTGATCTTGAAATTTTTAATTTAAAGTAGATTGCAGAGTGAAATTATTTTTTTTCTTTTATTGAAAATGTAAGTAAAAATAGAGTTAAACCATCACTCTTCCGACGGCATGTTTTTAAACATTATAAAAAAACATGTATTATTTTTTTAGACATTCTATTCGGTGGATTACTAGCGATGGCTGATGCTAATATTATCATCTGGCTAATTTTATTTTAATGTATTTGCAATGTTACTGAGAAAAATATGCATACATGTTTCTAGTAATCTCTATTTCCTTTGGGAATTAGGACGTCACGACAGTCACAGTGGCAGTATATGTTTGTCATTTCGCTCTATTTACTCTTACCCATGTGATCTTGTGTTGTTGTTTTCCGTATCCGCATATCTTTGGAATATTGACGTCCACGTCTGATATATTTGATTCTGGTAAACGTATTATTCTATTTTCGGAACTGTTTGTCACATTCCATTCAGTTGTTCAACAGGATACAATCTATTCTGGAGTATCCTACTGAGAAAAAAACTTTTATTTTGATTAAGACACATGTCAAATGGTGAAGAAATAAGATTAGAGGCGTAATATCTGTGATATACTATCTACAATTTCACATCTATCAAGCACCTACGTATCATCCCACAAACTGTTTATATGGTCTTCATCATGAATTGGCTGACCATTACGATATTATTTCTTTTTCTCCAGTGTATGCAGACAAGCTTCCATTAGAACCTTGTCTCTGGATGCATTTGTGCTATGCACTGTACTATGTAATACGTATTTTACCATTATCTCAAAAGTAAACGATGTCATAAAAATATATATCAATATATTTTGTGCACTAAATTAATATTAATAGCCTTTGATGTTTATTATGATTATCCAGACAATACCAGCTCAGATCATTGACTGTCACTCTAGACCAGTAGCATAGTCATGATATGAGTTCATTCTATTTTGAAATGTGAAGAAGATATTGTATAACAAATGCTTCTTCTGTTGACATAGATTCTATCTTTATTTGTGTTGTACAGGTTGTATTACGTTGAGCACTGATTTATTTATGTTAAATATAGAAACGTGTATTTGGTGCATGAAATAAAATTAATATAGAGTTCTTTGATGTGATAAAATACATCACACGCCACCGTTTTCATGGTTTTATTATTTGAGTTTACCACCGGACCACGTTAATTGACACAGCTTTGTAAATTGAATTTCAATATTACATTTCGTCAATTGCTTAGAATAAATCACTTCCACTTTAATTTTCAATTGATTTTCTAACTTTTTAGTTTATTAGCTATAGACACCGGATTAATTTGGTTCATGACTATACAAATACTAAAGTAAAATCCATAGGACTTACTCAACAGAACCTGTCATATATGACGCAAATAATCCCAGCCATGGATTTCACACATCAAATTGTAATGACTTGTATATGAACCATTCAAAGAGAAACGAACATAGAATTGTTTACAAAGCGAGAGGATTTTTATTTCCAATTTAAATAAATATCGCGAAAGTGAGTCAGTGAGTGATTGTTTAACGCCAAAATGAGCAATTGTTCTAGTATATCAATGGGATAGCAAGTTACATTCAAATAGATGATGATGTCCACTTTGTACTAAACCAACACGCTGCTCTTTATCTTCATAGTGCTAGCTCATTGAAAGCTACAGTCCGCAAGTAGACATATTGCGCCATTCGGACACATTATCCTGATTCCGAGGTAACCAATCGTTGTACTTACTCGTTAAAAGCTGTCTGCTTAGCGCAGAAGCAACCATTACACATTTTATCGTCTTTGGTTGTACCTGACCAAGGCTTGAACCCGCTGCCTACCCTGGGAGAAGACGTCGACCATTCCATTACACCACCGATGTGGTTATCATGGCAAAATCAAACTGTCACAATGTATATACAATGAACTATAGATATGGTAAACAATGATAAGACTCAAGAATCTCCTATCAATAGCTAATATTAGCTAGCTGTATATAAAAAACAGCTAACGATTCATCCATCCTCGATCCACTAACAAGCAAATTGTATCGTAGTATTACTCTATTTTATTTAACTGGTCGGGCGGAGTTGACTTTTAAATTTACATGAGAGCATTCGATTTTATTTTGTGTAGGTACAGGACAGTTCCCGTTATCGACATTATTGAACTGTATTCAGCAGTGTCACCGAAATCAATTAATACAAAAGGAATAGAACGCACAAGGGTGTATTGTGTGGGTTATTAAAAATTGATCGATGTTTTTTTTTCCGATGTTTGCAATATGAATCCTTTCGTATATTGGTCACGATTAAAAATCTAAAATCTAAAAAGATAGACGTTGCATTTTTTTTAGTTAACCTTCCATCTACATATATAATCGGTGTTGTCACAATAGTATTCTTTTAATCAAATAATTTAAATACACAGATTGGATCATACACGCACGATTGAATATAGCTGTATAAATGAAATTGATCAGGTAACCTGACCCTCCTAAATACATGGACTTTCCTGTAATCAGTCAACCCGTGTTAAGCCACGCTCAACCAGTTGAAAAAAATAGAGTAATAATTAAAAAAGAAAAACATCAGGATAATTCAAGCATGAAATGTCTTGCAAACAAAATTTCTAAAGAGGTACTAAAATGTGATGTTTATGCAATATATAATGACAAAGCAATTTCATGTCACGGTTATATGCATTTTACTTCTTCTTCTCGATTACGTCTATTGTTTTATTTGGAAGTCAAGCTATCAAAAGATCATAACAAATATATTATTCCTTTTGTTAGTAGAAACATCAGATTAAATAATGAATAAGATATATTCTAATTAACATTTGATGATATTTAAACAGTAAATGGTAGGGTGACAAACACCTTGCAAACATGGAATAATTCAGCTTCTTACTCTTTTGTTCCAGCATACAGTACCCCACAACAAACATAGATTTTCATACTTATGATATTGCTACTAGCCTCAGTGGACACGATTACGAACGAAATTCATAAAATAGCCCAGATTTTCCAAAGTACTCAAATTGTAGATAAAACTTCTCTAACACATTAAAACTTGCATTTCAGACGTGTTTTTTTTTCTGAAAGAAAAGTTTGTGTGCATAATGAAATTTTTTAGAAGACGCCATAATTCCAATGTAAAATTATATACATATCTGAATCATAATCCTCGTTTTATATGTTTATGACTGACTTAAGTTAAATATGCTTTTTTTGTTGACGTTGTGGATAAAAATACAAGATGTTTACATTGAACAGACACGAGAAGTCCGAATGTGATTACATCATTTTGTTTGCTTTTATGAGGTAGTTAAACATGGATTAAATACTTCTGTATGATACATTATTGTTTGTAAATCAGTTTGAGAATGTGAAAATATAATATCTTTCAAACTTAATAAGACTTTGTGCATCTTTCTGATGTCTTAATTATTATATTGGTCGTTCGTATTTTTGTCATGTGAGTTCGTTATTGGTATCGGAAGTCAAGTTTATTTTCGGATTTCTACTAACTAGTTGCTTATTTTTTATTGTCATTTATACTTTTTTTTTTACTTAACATAAACATTTATATTTTATTCAAGCCGGCGTCAAGGTAATTACAAATGACTTTCTTGCAATAAATCTCAGGAATTGTTCGTAATTGCGTCCGTTGAGGATAATTGTATTACACATTTCGAACGATATTTTTAACTACATAATATAGTTTTATTCAATATACATGTAGCTTGTTACATTGGCGCTTATTATGCTCAGACGCCTTCTAAGTATCCCGCTGAAATTTAGACTTACCAATCAGGGATAATAATCATAATATTTAAGAGTTTGGGTTATGGTGTATTAATATATTTATGTTTTTGATATATTCATTTGTGTGTTTAAGTCGTGTAAATAAATAAAATGAAAAACAAAATATGCTGCAATGTCAGGCCGTGTTCAAAATCCAAAATATGCTGCAATGTCAGGCCGTGTTCAAAATCCAAAATATGCTGCAATGTCAGGCCGTGTTCAAAATCCAAAAGGAAAATCGTAGAAAAAGGCCAAATCTAGACCCTTAACACATGATAAATGTATCAGCATTACACTAGTTTTATAGACCTAAACCTCTTAGTGAAATGATGTGGTAGTGTTAGTGTTTTCCACATGTGAAAAAAATGCTAACTCTCACATATAACAGGATGAGCGACGTTAATATAGAGACCTCTCGAATCTTGTAATTTATTCATAATATATTTATTTTTTGTGACACAAAAGTTATCATATGTAAAAGAAGAAATATTCCACTACAGAGAACCGGTTGTCTCAATCTTCATTTAAATATTAAATAGTACACAAGACCTTCGTAAGACATAGTACGGAAACAATTGTCAACTTTGACCCAAAATACCATATTTCGTCATTTGTAAGCAATTGACCGAATACTTTTTCAGTAACGTGTTGATATCTTCCGAAATACTTTTTGAAAGATAACAGAAGACGATTCTTTTATAAAGCATTGATTTAAAAGTTAAAGGACAAACAACTATCTACAAAACATACACATAAATTAAAGATCGAGTAACAAGAACCCCAATAAAAACCAGGGGTGAACTCATGTACTCCGGCAGGGAAAACAGTTCCTGCTCCATTAGTGGATATCGAACCCAGTGTGCACGACGCGTTTCTGGAACAACATTCACCAGGTGCGCTCAAAATAATTGAAAGTGAAACAACACAAAATTCCTTCGGAGCACGAAAACCCAAGAGCCTAACCAGGACAACCAAAATCAGCTGAGGTCACCTATGTTTGAGGGAGGAGAAAAATAATTCTAATAATAATTAAGATGATTTATGAACTGTATATTTCAATGAAAAATACATTTAATAAACTAATTCGGTGTCGAAACTCTGACCACTGTCCACCATTAGAGGTATCGACCCAGTGATAGTAATAAAAACGTAAATCGACGACTTCTACAAATGAATTTATATTACTCGAAATGCCCGACCTCAGTTAGTTTACTAATAGCTTACTAACGGTTGAAATGTGTAGCTCAATGACACTTGCACATTATTCAGTGGAATGATAAGGAGAGACTATGATGGCGGCGATAGTGTAATCTTGATAAAGTTTGAAATTCTTTAAAGTTGTTGATTGACACAAATTGAAGAAAATGTGTATATAGCGGTCGGTTTGATTGAGTCATGTATAAACTTATCTGTTTTGTTTACCTTAGATCGATGACTTTATATTCCCATTCAAATGTCTATTAGTTTGGATTACGTAAACCAACTCGTAAAGATCACATTGATTGGTACCATTTAAATTAGCATGATTGTGGTTAATGTAATTCATGATAGTCGTATGGCTTAATTGATACTATTTAATAGTCATGGCTTTAGTTATTGTAATCTATAACAGTCATATTGGTTGTAAACATACAATCGGAAATAGTAACAAACATAAAAGTTAATGTACACGACGAGATTTTGGAAAAATGTTTTTCATGAACGCTCAACCTTAAAAGAATCAGAAAGCCAATTGATTTAAAAGTCTACGCGAGCAGGAAAATCAAAGATGGCCAAGAAGAGTTTGAAGATCCCAAAGAGTTAATCAGAATTCGTCAATCGAAGAAGAACAGACAATACAATGGCCAACATAAAAAGGACAAAAGGGCAAACAATGATCTACAAACAACTACACATAAAACTAAAGATCGAGTACCACGAACCCCATTAAAAATCTCGGGGTGAACTCAGTCACCTATGCCTTATATTTAGTAATGATTACCTTATTTAGGAACTGTAAATTTCAACAATATATATTTCTAATAATCTATGTCAGCGCTGTAAAATTGACAACTGAGAGGATGGCATCCTTGGAAACTAATGATCCAACAGCATTGTTTGATAATAATTGTGAAATAACACTGAACAACTTCGTTCACTTTCATTAAAATATAAAGTGTAATATATATAGGATTCCGATGTATATTACATTTGTAATACAAATGATCCATTTCTCCTAACAGGATGATTCTGCATGATACCTTTTCATGTTCGTCTTGTAAATTATGATTTATAGTAGTTCACTGTGACTATTATTTTCACATTTATTTGTATAAAATTAGCAAGGGCAATATCAGGATCTATATTTGATGTGATCACATGTCAATTCGGATTCCAGTATGATATCCAGCCTTCTACACAGCTAACAACAACAATCATCAATCACCATGTTGACGTATCACGAAATTATTTTAGACAATAACGTAACAATCATGGATCATAATTAAGATCACATCATGTTCAAATCAGACCATCTAATGTACATATAACATCGTAACTATGATGTATCCTGTCAATTCATTTATGTAACGTCATCATCTGACATTATATCAAAGCATGATCTTAATTCAAAAAATATATTTAAATCATTCATATTTTATCATATCTCCAAGCAAAGCTACGTGATTGGCTACACGAAGTTCAATTATCGATTTCATTTTGTGCGAAATTCCTGGGTCGGAACTACTGTTGTTTGTAAGGTAAACAATATGATCGGCTTCATAGCACCTGTCTAGATTCAATGTTAACGGAAGTTATGTGTCTTGGGCTATTCAAACTTTCAGCATGAGCTCACTTTCAAACCAAGAGTCAAGCTTAATGTCTGGATTTGGAGCTCATTCTGTCTTTGATAAGTGTCAGTTCCATATGTACGCGTATGTAAACCCTAGGCTCCAACTGAGATGTACTCTTTATTTCTGTCTATAAACGCTGCATCTGGACATATTTGTCGTTTTGCTGTTATTTGGTGACTAGAATATCATTTCCCCGATGTGGGGTTATCGACAAAAAAAACGAAATACAGGAAAAGGAATCTGACAAATGGCGTCATCATTGTGCTTGACATCACCTTACCAGGTTACAAATACAAACAAAAACAACCACAAGGCTTCTATCAGGTAAATAGCAAAACACTAAACAGTTTATAATAGTTTGAAGTGGACTGACTAATTGAATGGACTGTATTTATATATTAGAAAATAACATGTTGAAAGTTCAAGAAGTGTAAACAATAAACACTCTATCACCCACAATGTCTCCACAACTGAATGAAATAAGAATATACACGAGGAAGTCTTCTACCAAAATTCCACACTGCACGAAAGAAAAACTATGATAATCCATTAGTAAGAAAGGATATGGATGTAAATGAACATGACATACTATCTAATTTTACACTTAGACACAAATTAAGTAGAGTGTATTGTATTACCAGTACAATTAGCTCGCACATTTTTAATCGTTATGCTATTTTAACACTACAATGATTTCAAGGTATACTTAATGCCATCTAAGTTGATTTTCCTATAAATTTTGCTTGGTCACATCAAAAGGGATGGTCTCCATGACGACTATTTTTTTTACCAACTCTAGAATCGGAAATCAGTTACTACAAACATGAATGAAAATGGAGACAGTATGCTGACTACTCTTTTGTTATTATACAACTTCCTTATAAATGATAACGTATTGACGAATGACATAACTGAAACTACTTCTGAACAAAATAATGCCTGTAACAGGCCATATCAAACTGTGATAAGCTATAATTGACTGTGAAAGACTGTCCAAAGATGCATCGGTAAATACTTTAAGCTCTACCAGTTGAATCACTGTTTTCCATTAAGACAAACATACACTTTTTAATTGTCATAACATGTTTCAGTGTTAATGCAAAAAATATTTTTAAAAAATGTACAGATAAACATGACTTCTACAAGGGTTTCACATTTTACTGATTACATAAGGAATCCACATCTCATTCCCACCAGCCTAGAGTAGCTAATCTCAAGATAATTCTAAATGTCTAAATGCATGTTTTGACAGCAGAATAAATGTTAATGATTTGTTAAAGAGATTTTGATGAGCATTTGGCAGACCCAGAAATATAACGTTGTTTGTAAGGACACTTATGCAATTCAGGTATAAACAACGTGACGGCAGATCCAGTCGTTCATCTTTTTGTTGAACTTCTAAGGAATACAAACCATACATATAATTGTCCAGGATTTTCACCATGGTTGGTGTCGTCGAGGTATATATATATATATATATATATATATGTATATGATGGTTAGCCAAGTGAATTTTCAATACTTAATTCCTTTGTCAAGCAGTGTGTAATGCGGTGTGCTACATACAAAAAATAATATTGTTCAGGGTCTTTTCCACAGGGACAATGACATGCCTATTAGGGAGGTAGGGCGGTGTTGTGCAACATTTTTGTCTATAAAGATACTATTGCTCATTCACCTGTTAATTTCGATTCAGTTTAAGCTATTTATATCTGTATCCACTAAATATAAAGATCTCTGTGCTTTGCTTTAAGTGTAAAGGTATCATTGATAATATCCAAGTGAATTAACATGCCTAGTTAAAAGAAAGAATTCATAGAGCAAAGTTTTGGTATTTTGATTTTAAAAATCTTATTAGTAAAAGTAAACTTTTAAATTTTATTTGTATTCATAAATGATTTTTAACAAGCTCTTTTCTAACGTCTGCTTAAGACGAGATTTCTCGTAAGAAATATAAGAAACTAATATTAGTTTAACCCGCCACTTTTTATTGGGGTGCCTTTGCCAATCCACGGAAGGGGACGGTGATGTATTTGTGTATTAGGTTGTCGATTTTACCTCTGTTTGCGATTTTGATATTTGATTCTTGAATTGTTCTGACAGTGTGGTATTTTTGGTTTTCATTTGATTGCAACTAATGAATGAAACATAATGTAACGACATTGTTGCATATTAATTAGTGTGTACATATGTACATTTAAAATAAATTTAATTTTCACTCAACTCTTTGTGTATATAATCTGCAATACAAATGTTTCATGACGTAAACATACCCACTATGTAAACATAGGAAAAAGTAGCAATATTTCACCTGTTTGCATTTTGAGTTCTTTTAATTCCTATGTAAATATTTACTCAATTGTTTTTTTTTTCTTATTTTGTTTCATATATCATTGTATATTATTTTCATATATTTTCAATCAAATTATTTCACGACTTTCGTGTACTAGATATAGCTATCTTCGAAATACTACGTGACAAATACAGTCGACATATTAACAATCCTCGTTATTAATACACGTAGATCTACTGAAAGTAAACTGTCTAATTACTTACTCAAGGCTACAAGAAACCGAAACATTTCTCATTGCTTCTGAAATTCTATGGTCCTCATCATAAGTTATTAGTTCCATAATAAATTATAGTATCTCAACTTGGTACAGACGTGTTTACAATAATGAACTTGCGACGTCTCATTTGCAAATGATTTGGAATTCGTGTTGTCCACCAAATGAAACTAGCTCAACAATCAATCTTCTGCGATCCCAATAACAGACAATGAAGACGTGTCAGTAGCTTGGGTTCTCTATGCCATGGATGGTGAGGGCCATTTGAAACCAATACAAAATACGTGCATCATAATTCATGATCAGATATCTATTCAACAGTATATATTTTGTTGACCAACAAACAACTGCCAAGCTGAACTGGAACATAGCACAGGGTCACCCAAATTACCCAATATTAATTTTGCATTTACATATACCACAGCAGCAAAATCTACTAAAGGTATACAGCTAAGCATAGTGATTTACAATATATTATTATATCACTATAAGAAACACAGCAGCCAAATGCAAATAAAAGGGTGAAGCTGAAACATAAATACATATTATTTACAATATTGCCATAGCAGCGAAATCAAACACAGATTTTAAGATGAAAAATAGAAAACAATCAAATAATTGTCACAGCAGCTAGAACAAAAAAAATGTAAAGCAGAAACATACAAAACGATTTTAATTTAGCTATTACCACAGCAGCAAATGCTTTACAGCAACTAAGACAAACAAAAGTGTCAAACTGCGACATAGAAACGCACAATTAATCATTGCAGTAAGTTATGAAGTTGAGCCCCATAAAACTAGTTGAACAGTGCCAAGCAAGGTAAATGATCGGTCATGTGTTATGTGAATTGATTTTGCCTTTCTTTTTTTTTTTTTCTTTTTTTTTTAGCGATTTTACGATTATATTCTAGAATTGTTCTGATAGTTTCGTATATTTAGCTTTTCATTTTATAAAGCTATTACCATAGCAACCAAACCAAGCAAATGTGTCAATCTGAAACGATTACTGCAGCGACCAATGTAACAAAGCATGAGTTTGATTCAAAAATATCAACACATCTTGGTTGGCACATGGATCTGCTGCAATATTCAAGACTATGACGAACATTAAGGAATTATTGTAATTTACAGAAAGCCAGTGAAGGAATGGCAATTTAAAATAAATAGTACATTGATTTAACCTCTTAGAAATACGTCAAAGACAATGTCCCACAAGACAAGTATTGATACAAAACGGCATAAAATACAACTAGATCTATGGCTAGCAGATCATTTGTTTGACAAAGCAACATATTTTGAAACAATACTCGAGAGATTACCATATACATATACATTTACAAGATGATTCTTGCAAGTGTCAATGCACAAAGCGAATCCTCATATAATATTTAGGGGAATTCCCTATTTGCGACGGAAATATAAACATTATCTCAATATTGAAATAAATTTGATTCTACTTGAAACATGAAACATTGAGAAATTATTCTCTTTGAAAATTTGTTTCGTTAACTTGAGTAAATGAAGCAAATACAAAGACTGCTAGAATATTCACTGTGTCACCCTTTCAACAGTCAGCTAAGACGGTTGAGAAATGAAAACCACTGATTTAATTTAAGTTCATCTGAAATACTGAAAATTGCTCAAATTGAATTTAACAATGAGTTATTCTTCGCTCGAAGTTTGCATTTGGTGGTTTAATTCTTGTGTCATTTGGCCATTGCTTGCAACGGAAGTGTAATCTGTGAGCGTTACGATTGATATCCTTGCGAGTCCTCTTAATATTAACACATAATTGTAACTTAAGCATACTCGGATGGTGTAAGACGACTGGCATATCAAATTCACAAACAAACCCCACATATGCTTAGACATAAACAGAAACTTTCAATTAAAATATAAATGCAATATTAATTAATAGAGGTGAACAACTCTGGCTTCGCTAGAATGAATAATGACGATCACCTAATGTTAAATTTCCATAGAGAAAGGCAATGGTGTATTCAATATATCAAGTGGTTAAGTGCGGATATATTTACCTCTTGGTGGAGTCAGTGCTGCTCATAATTAGTTTTATGTGTTGTGTTTGTGGTTTTTTGTTGTTGTTGCTTTGTTTGTCTTAGTCCTTTGTCCTGTTTCTCTGGATTGTTCATGCTTGATTTCCCCTTTAATTATGGACCACTAACCTTTTGATCGAGTATTAAATTGTATTTTCGATGCAAAAGGGTACGAAATGGGCACATAAGAAATAAGTACTAACTTTTGTGAATTGGTTCATGCGACATAGAATATAGTGTTTACACTTTTATTGTAACATTATTGTATTAATTATGTATTTCTTAGCTTCTTTATTATCATTCGGCCTTTAAACAAAAGGAGATATAACCCATATCCAATGATTACTCCAATATTGTTTCAAATTAACGACTTTTTCTCTGGTAAAAGGTAAAAGGTAAAATATATTTAGGTTTAAAAATTTCAACATCATACACAAGTGTTTAAAAATTTCTCGTTAAGTTAAAAATAAAACATAAAACTGCCATCTTTAACTGAAACTTCAATCCACCAATTGTAGCTGCTGAGAACTTTCTCACCAAGGATAGCCCATGAAAGCCATTCAGCTTATTTCCAATGGGGTCCTTTATAAGTATCAGCTTCAAGTTCAAGTGGACATTAAAAGATCAACATGAGCGGGTAGAGGGATTACTTAATTTTAAAATAAGTACATTATCTATGAAAATATAAATGTATATATAATTGTCATTATTATGATATGACACGTCTTTCCCGTTCTTCACTGGTATGTATCAGGTGGCACTTCACTTCTTTTTTAAATCTTTGCAAATCATTGATGGATTTGATCGAATCGGGTAGAGAATTCCTATCATGGATTCCATTGTAGTAAAATGTTGTTGATTCGATGCCTTTAATTTTTGGTGTAACATAATTAATCTGACTTGATCTAGTATTATGGGCATGATGTTCATTAATTTTGATGAAATTATTTTTCAAATAAGAAGGACAGGTATCATAATAGA
>MJUT01039473.1:91257-143003 GCA_002080005.1 Gigantidas platifrons
TTTTGATATAATACACAGTATACTTATTGGTCTATAATTTCCAACCTCTGTTCTATTGTTTTTCTTAAATAATGGTTTGACCCGTGCTGATTTTAATTGATCGGGAACTATACCACTCGTGATTGATAAATTTACAATGAAATTGATGGGCTTTGTTAGTGTTGTAGCCGCATCTTTGACGAACCTTGCTGGAATGTCGTCTAACCCTGTGCTTTTAAATGAATTAAGATGACACAATTCCTTATATATAAATTCCTCGGACACAGGACTTATTTCAAGTTGTAATCTATTGATATTAACTCTACTATAAAACTGTTGGAAAAGAGTAGAGGCTACGTGGAATATATTTGGAGATGGAGGCAACTTTTCAACAAGCTTCGATGCCACGGTTGTGAAAAAATTATTGAAAATGTTTGCGATGTCATTTAAATTATGACAACTTTGACCATCCACCTTCAGAACAACACAAGCATTGTTTTTTTTTTTGAACTATAACCTAAAGTTTTCAGCTGTTCCCATAATTTTTTCGGAGCGTTTTTGTTTTCTTCAATTTTATTTGCGACGTATTCTTCTTTAGCCTTTTTTACATTTCTTTGTACCAAATTTCGCAATTTACAGTAATCCAAATATAAATGTTTACTACCTGTTTTTTTTATATGATATTAAATATATTCCTGGAAAAAATACGCATTTCCTTGTGAAGAGCATCGAGTTCATTGTAATCAATTATTGTGTTTTGTTTATCCCTTAAAGGTATAGTGATATCTTCTACTAGTCTAATATGACTAAAAATGATAATTAAGCATTAAATATATTTGATAATTGTAGAAGTCCCACACATGAAAAGAACGTATTAAGTGTACTAATGAGGATTGATGAGAATTTGTTGAGCATTAGATGACATAGATTAAAATATTGCATCTCTGTCAGTGATTTATTATATCAGAAATGTCACATTTTTTTCCCTGGTGAGTCCTTGACAAAATAGATTTCCAATACAGTAAAAAGTAATGCTATCCGTTTCTCCATAACGCTTGTTGGTCGTATGTATTGGTGCTTCGAACTAGCAAACAATTTCAATATGCAAAGCACAATACAGAAAACAATTAAAATTTCCAGTAAGTCCAGTCATAAGATTAGTAAAAGGTGAAAATGGTTCCTTTAAAAAAGACATGGGCTTGGCAAATATACAACTTGTGTTATGGTTCATATGCTTATTATGAGAGCACACCAAACAGTCACATTTCACCTCAAGAAAATGAACATAAAAAGGACCACGACATATCCTGGTCCTGTTTATTTCATAGAGGTTCTCCCATATTAAAGACACAAAACCACAGAAATTAAAGCCTTTATTCTCACTTTCATGATATTGATGATGTTCTGGCTATTGATAATCCAAACAACATCAATTGATAATTCAAAGTTTTCTTACTTCATTTAATTAATATAAATATCCCATAGAACTTGAAAAAAAAGAAATAATATCAACAGTTTCATCGGTCTCATTGTCTTACATTTACATTTAATTTCACAGTAATGGTAAACTTTATATATATCAGACTCTGTGACAAAAGAGACTCCTTCAATTTTGCCATTATAAATTTTCCACACTTTGATAGTATTTCACAACTCGACCTAGCAGTTTGTATTAAGACTTTTTATAAATTTATCATTTTCTGAGCACTAAACTATGAAATAAAGGGTTTTTAAAGAATGGTCTTATCTTCTACTTCTACTTCTACTGCTTTAGTGACCGCCTTCATCTTGCTGAATATACTGTCACTTTTGCACTGCGCATTGCTATTTACAATTAAAATTTATGATTAATTACATTAAATGTTAGAACAAATATGATGAAAAACATGATGATGATGATTTATCAAGTATTTAACTTTTTTTGTTTTTTTTTACTGATTTAAGATAAAACTATATACACATGGAGCTGATTAGTGACTGTATGTATGTGTAGAAACAGCTGCTTTGAATGACTCAACCGAGTCACTCTCCACAATGCTCAGAGGCAGACTGTTCCAGTTTTTGATAGTTCTGGGGAAAAAAGACTGTTGCCAGATTTTTGTTCTGCAGGAAGGAAGTTGAAATGAAAAAGAGTGCATGTTTCTAGACTGTCTGAGAGGTTGTATTAGCCCGTCTATTTTTTTATGCCGACTAGGTTATTTGAGATTTTGTAGAGCATGATGAGCCGTGTGTCTGTTCTTCTGTCTGCCAGGCTTCTCCAGTTTAGATGGTTTAGCATGTCACTAACGCTTGAGGTGTTTCTATGTCTGTTAGTGACATACCTATAGCAGCCCTTCTTTGAATCATGTCTATTTTGTGTATGTCCTCAGCAAAGAAAGGGTCCCACACTGAGCAGGCATATTCTAGTGATGGACGTACTAAGGATTTATATGCCTGCTCCTTCACTGAGGTGGAATTGATATTGAGATTCCTTTTTAAAAATCCAAGTGTGCTGTTTGCTTTGTTGCTGATGTTATTTACACGATGGTGCCATTTAAGATCAGACTGTATGGTTACTCCCAAATATTTTGCCTTATCAACATGTTCTAATGTGTTGCCATGGAGAGTGTAAGTGTGCCGAATAGGATTTTTATTTCGACTGATTGACAGAACGTTACACTTGTCGGGGCGAAAAGCCATTTGCCACTTGTGCTCCCAAATACCTAGTTTGTCGAGATCATTTTGTAATGTAAAGCAGTCGTTGTTGGATTTGACTGTAAGATAATATCTCATGTTTTAAAACATTTTTTTTCCGTAATATATCAACACCTTGTTAAAAAGTATTCTGATGGCATTGACAATTTGATTTTGGTTCAAAGTTAACTATTGCTTCACTATTATGTCTTATGATAGCCTTCTGTAGTATAGTATCTAATATATGTAAATGATGGTTTGCATGTTACTCACGCGTGGAAAGCACGTGCATTACATCCTTTATGTTAATTATACTATGTTTAGCATAGACCATGTGAAAATAGTTGTCAGGTTTGTCCCCTATGGCTTCCAACATGGGTAATATTTTCTCATAGCTACTGCTTTACACAGCATTATTATATATTCTCATATTAGTTATTTATTACATAGTTAACATGAATTTATAGCACATCCCTTCATACCAAGTAAACATCCCTTTAACGCCAAGAATA
Source organism: Gigantidas platifrons (assembly GCA_002080005.1). Lineage (NCBI taxonomy): Eukaryota > Metazoa > Mollusca > Bivalvia > Mytilida > Modiolidae > Gigantidas > Gigantidas platifrons. The sequence goes on from MJUT01039473.1 coordinate 94,422, forward strand.
TCTGTATACCCTCTTACCACTGGCATTGAATCTATATTGACCCACGAGGAGTATTTTATTGCCCTTCGGAGCTACCATCATGCATTATTTATTTTCATAGGACTTACCATTCTGAAATTGTGCATGCCACTCGAATGACAAGGGATATTTCTATGACATTTAATACATTCCAGGAATATCGTTATACTCCCCTTGCACTTACCAATAATATGTATATGCTTTTTGTTCATATCATGGATATTTCCAACACCCTCGTAAATACATTATGCCCATTTAACCTATAATAAATCTCTTTATCCACATCATACATTGTATCAACTAGGAATCTCGTCATGTCCCCCATATCTACCATTGTTATTAACGAAGTTATACATTATATCTTCATGACAATTAATGCGTCATATAGAAGACATAGGGATTGTTATTTTATTGTACATTCAATAGGACTATTAAGTTGACTGTATCCAATATGTTAATCAATAGCGATTCTTAATGTATATGGATTACAATGACTTCATTGACATATCATAATGTTAAAATGATCATGTGGGAGGCTTATGTCTTGTTTACGTTATTTGTGTTTGTTTCTCCATTGTTGTGTCAAACATATATTGTGTTCTTATTTTGTTTTTCTTCGTCTTGTCTACCCTATAACTATGTTACCAGTTCTCCATTTTTGATTGCCCTTTCGGTTTTCTCTAGCATTTATTTCTAATTCTTATGGCTATTTCGATCTATACTTTTTTGGCTCATTAAACATGATTTTGCCGATTTGAAGAATTTGCTGGTATCATATTGGGACATTTTATAGCAAATGTGATATAGGTTACAAATCAATATTAAATGACATCTTTAATTTGTAATATCCTAAATTCCTCTATAATATAGTAAACGCATCTCAGTTATAATGTGATCGTATCTGTCTTAGTAGATTTATAAGAATTGTCTTCAAATATTATATTAAACCATAATTAAATTGGATTTACCAACGACTAAATCCTATTTAAATGTTCAGCGCCGTACACCAGTATTGATTTTCCCAAAAGCAACGTTTCAAGTTATTTAGTACGTACTTTATGTAGATTATATCTTATATGTACGATCTATGAACTCTGTGGACGTATGTCGATTGCTATCGAATAGTCTTGATTTCATACTTGAACTGCAGTTTCCATTTACTTACTAATGTCGAATTCGAGTTTCAAACAGTAAGCACCTGAAATCAAGCAACATTACCAAAATAAAAACAAAAACAAATAACAAAAACTATAAAGAAAACTGTGGTTTTGTGAATGAAGTGTCATATCCATATTTCTTGAAAGTGTTCTGTTATTTGATTAAATAATAAAAGCTAATGGATTCTAATTACATTAATTTAAGAATCATCAATTTTGTATTCGGTTTTGAATTATGTACTTTTACACGAGGCATCAATTTTGATCTAAAAGAACAACTTCCTTTTACTAATTTCTGATACTTCAGATGATCTTATTTATTGTAAATGGAAGTTGATAATTATAAACATGACTAATGATCACCATAGAAAATCTTTTCTGACTAACTTATTACTCGATTATCTTAGACCAATGACATGACCTAGCTAATATTAAATATATAAGACCACATAATCTGGCTAATGTCAATTATATTATGTCACATGACCTGGTTAAAATCAGTTATATTATACCACAAAAACCTGATTAATATCAATTATATTAGATCACATGACCTAACTAATGTCGATTATATTAGACCACATGACCTGGCTATTGTCAATTATATTAACCCGCGTGACCTGGCTAATGTCGATTATATTAGACCACATGGCCTGGCTATTGTCAATTATATAAACCCACGTGACCTGGCTAATGTCGATTATATTAGACCACATGACCTGATTAATGTCCATTATATTAGACCACATGACTTGTTTACTGTCAATTATATTTGACCACATGACCTGGCTTTACTTCATTTTATTAGACCACATGACCTGGATATATTCAATTTATTTTATTAGACCATACAAAAGTACATATGGTTCACTGGAGGCTCAATTGGTATTAGGCAAAGTCTGAACATATCAAAGTGGTGATAAGAAGCAGTAACTCAAAGATGGAGAGCTAATACAATGCACAATACAATGACCAATACAATGACCAATATAATGACCAATACAATGACCAAACAAACAAAAAAAGGACAAACAATTAGCCACAACATATTACACAGAACACTAAAGATTCCACAAAACCCGGGGCTCTGTAAGGGCAAACAGTTTCTACTCCACGAGTGGCACCCGTCGTGGTACCGTTAAACGACAGGAAATTGTCAGCGAATATGCTTAAGTCAGTATTGGTAAATCTTGTTTAACTGAATGTTTCGACATCCTACTTGTAATCGTTCTGAGACTTATTAGATGTATTTCCGTTCGCTTCAGTTTACTTGATTGTTATGATAATATGTGCCAAATCATGTTGTATGTATGTATATATTGTGCTTCAGAAAGGTCGTTCTCCTTAATTTACCATAAATAACGAAACAGACGTTGACTAGAATATGAATAAGTATTTGATGTTTTGTGCATTCGTTTAAATTTGGTACTAACATATATTTCATTTTTTTGCTATATACTGTAGTATTCCCAGGGTTTTAGACTAATTTAATGTTGTATAGCTAGTACTACATGTATGGCATACCGGGTAATACAATGAAACATACAAAACAATACCATACCGTTGAAACAATTCCAATATCAGATATCAAAATCGTAGAAAGAGGCAAAATTGATTCCTCTAACACAAATACATGATGGCTCATTTTCCTGGCCTGGTAGAGGCACTTCAATAAAAAGTGGCGAGGTTAATGTTTATTGGCCATAAGAATTGATTATAAGTTGTTAATATCTTCATGTATTAATTTTCATATTAGTCAAATATTCGGTGTTTAGTTCATGTTGCTTAAAAGACATTTTCCACTTCATTTTCTGTGTTTATTTTGTTTGTGCGTTCTAGATTAAAGTGTAGAATACAGCTAATTACAACTGTCATTCAAATATTCCATATCTTACAACAAATTCATGTTTTAATTAGGTAAGGCTTAGCAGATTTTTCCAACTGACTTCATTTTCTTATTTGTCTGTTTTAAGTTTTATCCATATGAATTATTTGCAAATTGAATTTCGTTCTACGAGGAATAACCTATTAAATCAAGAATAAATTGCATCTTATTCTAACTTGGTTAAAGCGCTTCAATAAAAAGAGGCGGATCTAAACTAGTTTTATGAGGTCAAATCTCTCCTCTTAGTGATATGATGTGGTAATATAAATGAGTAGACTAGTGATAAATGTTGAGAGATATTACTTATGGCAATGTCTTATTGTAATATTTTAAAATCAAATTTGTATTTTTATTGTCTGTCTTGAAGTTCAGATAAATGTCATGCATTGTTTGTACAAATGAAGGATCCTAAATTCACCCAAATGATATAAATGTTTCCGCCAAAATAAAAGATTTATTTCCCTCGCAGATGGAATAATAGTCCGCCACAAAAAGCAATTATGATATATCCATTTTGTTACCTTTTGGCATCCTTCTTTCGTCCATCGTCCTTAAACTTTTTTACATTTTATGTTTCTATTTTGAAAAAAACTTGGGCAATTGGAACCACAATTTGCATTGTTTTACATGTCTTCCATAAAAAGGCCTCCGACAAAGAACATGGCTGCAACAAACATTCTTTTTTCCTATTGGCCAATATACAAAACAATTTCCCTCTGAATCTACCGTGTCATTTAGAACCAAATTTCACAGGAATGATGTTTGTAAGGTTTCCTTCAAAACAGTCTCCACCATGCGTCATCAAATTTTAATCGTCAAACGATGACTACCACATCTATGTATATATAGTATTCACATAAGTTGCAAGTAGGCTAAATAGGTATTTCGAAAATGTAACGTCCTCTTTGTAAAGATGATATATTTGAACAAATAGTTTTTGATGATGCTTCAATGGAGGCAGAAAGTTCTTGTTCACAATTTTCCAAGAAAACGTATTATAAAACACTACTATTTAACAATCTAACGTTTCGTTTTCAATTGTGTATAAAACGGGACCGCGTATCATGCATTCGTTCAGGTATCCCGTGTCAAAATAAAGTACGTCAGGACCCGTAAATATTTTTCAAGTTAAACATTTAATAGGTATGTACGAAAACAAGGCCATTCTTAATAATGCATTTTCAAATACATTATCGCGGGACAACAAATTATAGCTATCAGTCTTCGGTAATCACGTTGCTTACCAACGGATAATACATTAGCTCATCATTTGTTTATAATATCTAATTTACTTGGAATTAACACATCTTTGTTAAAATGAAATACCTTTATTGTGAAATAATATGGATAATTTACAAACTATGTAATGTATCGTGTTTTTGTGCCATCTGTCGCCGCACCTACCAGACGTCAGCAGGATGGAGCGAAATTCACTTAAATAACGTTCTGTTGTTTTGTCGTTCTATCATTATGTCAACGCGCCCATTGGCCCTTCCCATGCGTTTTTGGCACTCTAATCAACAATTGTGTCGTTATGGATACACAATTCAAAACAAGATGTATTGCATTGTTTTCTGCACTAAAGATCGAAGTGACCGATGGTAGCTGAAGAGAAGCAGCATGCTGTCGCAAAACAGCTACCACAATCTTTAGAGTCAGTATCAATAAAATATGTAGATAATTCAGATGTTAGTGATATAATTTTGCCAAAATGTTGCTTATTCATTAAAGAGTTTGTTTCAGATAGTTGTTTTCTTCAAAGTTTAAAACTACAGAATGGTATTGGCTTTAACAATGGATGTACAAATCAATATTAGAGGTATCCAAAGATTGTAAGAATAATCAATGGTATCTTCAAACTCTTCTTAATGATAATATTTATTGTGAACTCTAGTTAAAGTTGGATTATTATGTTTTATAGTGCAAAAGAGACATTTTTGTCTTTTCGTTTCGCAAAGTTTCCTTTATTGGGTAGTGACGTCCATTTGATCTCATCATATGGTGTTTATATTTCTCAGTTGGTTCGCTTTGCACGTATTTGTCACAATGTTTCTGATGTCAACAAGGCTACGATGTTCATAGGATGAAGTCATAGGTAGAAAAAATAAATGGTTGATTGTTACGAAATATCTATTTCTCAACTGGCAATTGTTATTTTCCCGTTCATGTTTATTTTTTTCTTCCCTCTATCACCGACATGGCTTTTACCTGACTTGACACTAAGAGTATACGGCGGTTGTTTTATAAAGAACTGAAATGCTTATCCTTCGGAAGCAACTGAGATCACTTTCGGATTTGTTTGGTGGGGTCCGTCTATCTCATCTTTTTAATTCAATGTTGTGTTTTGTTTGCTTGTTTTCGTTTAGTATCTAGTGCTCAACGTTACCTTTGTCTCTGGATTATACATTTTTGATTGCTCCCTGCGGTCCTCTCTAACGTTTATTTTATGGCCATATTTACGCAATAACGGAAAAAACCTTTTACATAAATTATTGAAAACTTTCATTCAGATTTATTACCTATATAAAGATCTTACATATAAATACAGTTCTACATGCAGAAATCTTATCAAAATTTTCAATCTATGTTTCTATGACGACGTAATTAACAAAGATAAAACGTACAAATCAGACACATGTAGACATGTAATATCCTTTAAATTTCTCTTCTGTGAAGATTATGATTTAGAACTATGGTTTACTCTTTGGGACATGTTTTCTTTGTCTTATGATATATACAATATATTGGTATACTCATTACATCCAACTAGGAATTAAATCATGGTATTTATATTCATTACTGATTCATGTTCAATATTTAATCCCAACAAATGTCTAACCTAATTACTCTGGTCCCCCATGAATACCATACCCCTTCTTTAGATGTTCATGATTAATTGATAATACATTTGATAGAAGTATCAGATATGCTTATCTGTCTCGTAAAAGTAACGTTTTTAACCAAGAGATTCTACCTTCTACAAACGTTATCAGTTACGAATGAGTATTCACTTACACTGTTATTGTTCTGTAAATGTTTTAAGTTGCCATCCATTTTTTGTGATAGCCTATGGTCTTTGTGAGTAGACGAGAATATGTACTGGTTTATAATTGCCTGTCTTTAGAGGAGGATGGAATCCCATTAATCCACTTAACACCGCAACATTAAAGTACCCTTGATTTCCAGCTCCATATTTCGTGGTCTTATTATGTTTACTTTTTTGGTTGTTGGTTTTGTAGATGTTGTTGGAATTGTTGACCATCACTGTTTAAACTATCTTTTCATAAAATTACGAATTTGGAGGAAAGCGTTAATCAATAAATGTATATTATACACACAAACATCATTAGAATGCTTATGCTTTATTGCTCCCAAACACTTTTTAATTGGCTTTCCTCACTTTTTATTATGAACGTATCCGATGAAGGTTATTTCAGAAACGCGTCGTGCGCACTAAATTTGATATCTACGTTTTCATTGCATGTGTAACTAATAAATATTTTCATAAAACGATAAGTTATTGACTACCGATATCATATGGTCAGAGCTAATGTAATTTGATTTATCTGCCGATACTACTGGGAGAAACAATGATGTCCGCCGTCATGCATATTGTATATACACTGACGCCAATTATATATCTGATGCATTATAACATTATTATATATATTATCATTTAAAGCATTTTAGATGACAGCTATTGTCATCAGTGTAACAAGCTTTTCCTATCGTGTCTATCTTATTATTTATTACTACCATTTGAATTTTCATAAAGTCATTCTATTCATATTCATGTTGCGTTTAGATGGGGGGGGGGTGTAATCGTGATCATACGGTAGTTTAATTTATGATTACCTATGTAATCAGTGCCTATTACCACTAAAGTTGTGAGTGTGAACCTTGTTCATGGCGAGGTGTACTCGATAAAACGTTATGTGATAAATATTGTCATTGACTTGTGGCAATTCTGTGAATTTATCCGGGTACTCCGGTTTTCTCCACCAATAAACCTGACCGCCACGATATAACTGAAATATTGTTGAAAGTGGCGTTAAGCACCAAAACCCTAACCCCCTCCTATTTTGATTTTTATTGACAAACAACTCACTGTATTTATCTGCATCATTTCATTGTTTCTTCTTTCATTAATTTGCCTCATTATTGTGGCATTTTGTTTTAAATAAATCTTGAATCCACCGTTAAAATGCATTTTTCATAAGAGGCAAAGTATCAGAGTTTTTAAAAGTTAAAATACCATTATAACAACTATCAAATTATCTGATATCAACAATTTTTCAGAAAAAAATTTTTTCGCAAACATTTGATGTAATTTATCCCTTTCTATAACAGCACATCGCATAACGTTCTGTGAATTAGTCTACAAAAAAAGGCTATTTCAAAATCTGAATCTCCATATAGTTCAATCAGACAACCATAAAAAATGTAAATATCATTGTGTCTCAATATAACACAATTTAAGAAAAGAGTAATTTCATGCAGGCATACAAAAGATAAAACTATACAGACAGATAATTTAGTAGGTTGACAATCCAAAGGCCAAGAACATGCATTCTGCCAGACTCCGTACATATATTTACAGTAATGAAGAGTACTAATAGTTGTTTATCGGTGTTTAACGCTCCTTTCGGTGATATTGCCATTTTCCCATGGATCTCTATGAGTGATATTGTCGAGTATCAACCTGACTATGAAACTGAAAATTATTATATGACTATCAATATTTCTTTTATCTGATTGGCTAAAAGAATGATTTTTTTTCTTGATAGAACTTTATGAATACTGCCCAAGCCTTCAATTTCCACAAAGATTAATTTTGATCGTTCCAGATGAGCATTTGGAACGTTATATTAACCTCACGTAACTCTAAAATCGGAAAACCCCTACTTTTAATTTTATCGTCACGTGAGGTTAATATAACGTTTCAAAGGCTCCTCTGGGACGATCTAAATTAATATGTGAAGTATGTATAAATCTTTCTTGTTACCATAAAAAATTACAAAAACCCATGTAGTGTTTAATGCCAATTAATAAAACATAACTCATTAATAACAGTTTCATATAATAAAACAATTATTGACTTTTGTTGAGGTTAATATTATACAATTATTGACTTTGATATAGGTTGCTACAGGGATTTATCAACCTGAAAAAAGTTATATTCACTGAGCCGAAGGCGAGGTGACTATTGCTTTTTGGGGGTTGATAAATCCCAGTAGCAACCTATTCCAAAGTCAATGATCGTTTTATTATATGATTATACATGGGAAAAAACGTTTCCGGCATATTTTTAGCTTTTAAATATGTCCGGAATATTTTGACATCTAGATTTGTTGCTCTACGCGTGTTTTTGGAATCTTTTTCTTTCAATATTCTTCTGAATTCAGCCTCGTCCACTGTGGCAAACCGTGCAGACGACAATTCATTGTCCATTTTATTATTATTTTTTATGTACAGACGTCAAGGCATTCTCTGATAGAGAATGACGTCAAGGAACCCCGGATGAAAGACGCCCCCTGATTAGCCAATGTTGCCGAGAGACGTAAAATTTGATTGGAACGTGGAATTCTGGAATCTATATTTCTATTTTTAGCCCAAATTGGGGTGACATTACAGTCCACACTACCTATGAGCTAATTTTAGCTCATTTGAGGTTGACATCGCACGTACGCATTACTTTTCAAGTTGATTTCAGCCAATTAGAAACTAGACAAAGTTCGGTCATATAATAATATACAATTGTGGACTTTTTACGAGGTCCATATATAACATATTGACAGAGTTAAAAGTCCATAATTTTTATATTACATATGTAATGTATTATTCATGTCATCGAAAATAAATTATTAACATAAAAATATGTTTTCCACTGTGAAGAAACCAGACGTCTTGTTTCTATTTAAAAAAAATATTGACGCTATGTTACTATTTTTAGCAACATAGAGTCAATATACTTAAATATTCTGTATATCACGTGACTGATTTAGCAAATGAAATTGTACGGAAACAACACCATATGTAATATAAGGATCTATCGTTCCAAGATATGTAATATTTACCGAGGCTGTTGAGGTTAATATAATGATCTATCGATAGATCCTTATATTAACCTCAACAAAAGTCAATATTTGTATAATATCGTTTAGTCTGACGTCAAACGCAATATTTCTTTACGTTCGTTTTTCATGATTTTGCTACCAGAGTTACTTTATTAGATCCGTTAAAATAACACTGAAGTGTATTTGACTTCTTTGTTAGTACATTGTACTCAAATTCACACGATAGCAGGATACAATGTAAATTAGTAACCCGCTATATCTTTTAGTTATTTTCCAAAAAACCTTTAACACATTCCTTCCCATATCAGTAAAGCACATTCCTCTCAACTGCAGACTATGGACCGTTTCACACTGATTTTAGGGTATCAGTCTCGCTCATTATTGAAGACACTACAATGAATGTGAAATACTGAAATGCTGAACACCAATAAAACCTCAGTTCCTTTACTTAAATTTGTGCCTAAGTGTAGTGTTGTGTTGGATAGTCTCTCATGTTCATTTACATCAATATCCTTACTTATTAATCGGTTAAATATTAATCCATTTTAGTTGTTCGTAATTTAAAATGAGATGTACGAGTCTTTCATTGAAGACCATTGTCGTCTTCATTTCTTACTAGTAAATAAAAAGATATTTGTTAGATATCTAGAAAAGGTTGTTGATTAGATATGTGTAAAACTCCCTACACCACATAAAACCCCATGATTGGCTCTTGAAAAATGTGCTTAAAATATTCAATAACAGGTGCATACATTTTTCTACACATTTTGTTAGTTTCTTTTCAGTGGTCTTGGAGCAGTCGTGGATAAGAGATGCGTCTCATTGAAAAATCGTGTTTGGTTCTGGGATACACCGGAAAGCCTCGTTATAAAAAAAATAATACCCATGTGGAAAACTTCATTTTTTGTAGAAGGCTATGTGCAGGTTTGGTTGTTTTAAATCGGGTGGTTTAGCATGAGGTGCTCAGAAAGGAAAGTGCTACGACACAAGACAACGGATCTTGATCTCTATAGACATATAAGCAGTTTCTGCAATGGAGGCGACATCATAAACATTCTATATTTAGATAATGATCACTTTATGACCTTAAATGTCGTAAAAAAAACTTAGCTATCCTTAGATAAAGCAGAATTATAATCCTGTTTGTTTTTGTTTTTTTAATCGTGTTGTATCTTTGATGAAAGTGATTATCTGAATGTTTTATCTTATTGATGTCACACACAATAATTACTGCGTATAAATGATGTTCGGTTCGTCTTTATCTCCAGTTGTTTGTAGGAGTGCTAATATCTTGTTTACGTTATTTGTGTTTGTTTGAATATAATGACGTCCAACACATATTGTGTTGTGTTTTTGTCTTATTTGCATTCGTCTTGTGTCCTGTGCACCCTATGTTGTCAGTTTCTCTTGATTGTTCATTTTTGATTGCCCCTTCGGTATTCTCTAACGTTTCTTTAGGATTGATAATTACTAGACATAACATGTGACAAGTGTCGACAACTGATGTAGAGCGAAGCTTTTCTTTCTGTTTCTTACGATCGTACAAATAAATTCTACATTTGCTGCCATTGTTCGCATCTTGCCTAATTTTCTATTTATCTTCTAAATAACATAGATAAATATCATGTATTTTCCCGATTAGACACATCAGAATGTAGCGGATAATATATTGGTTGATATTAAACTGCCTAGATCTATGCAGAAAAAAACACCTCATGTATCATCTAGTGTGATTGTGGAAGCTAAAATACATTGTTTAGTGTTTATATCGCCTGACACATGATTTTATATCTCGTTGTCTCTTTAACAAAACAAAACGCTACAGTTTAAGTCATTATCACTATCGAGTTTACAGCATGTATTATTATTTAGTAACAATTGCCTGTAATAGCCAAATAAATCCCTTTTGTAGAAAAAACCAATATGTCAAGAGAAGGATTAGAGAAACAGTCTCCCCAATAGAGAACTTCCAATTGGCAGATTCAATGTTAATGTAACATCTTCGATTTTTCCTTCTATATTATATATAATAATCTCGGTATAAGTAGTCTCCTTAAGCCAATGAATTTCATTCTAATCAAAACAATTAAGAGTAGTTTGTCCAGCGAGTGCTTCACAGTGTTATTACGCGCCATCAGTTTGAATAAAGTAGATGTAGCGTATTTTCCGCTTGGAACTCATACTGGATTGATATAAAACAGAATGGACGGTAGACACCAATATAATAGTAATGTGTGCTGAAGTAATTATAATGTATTAATAGTACCATGGAAATAATTAATTGTGATAAGACAATAGGATATGACTTAGACAATAAACACTAATGATATTTTTCATTCAATATATTGGTTTAGTATTTGTATGAAGTACAACGTGGTCTGTTTGTCTGTAAGTAAAGGAAGTAAACAATCTTGAACGATGTCGATAAGGAGACGTCAAAATTTACGTAAGGAACGATTGAAATATTTACGCCATGGAAGTACCATAGAGGAACTTTCACTAGAGGTGGAGGATATTGAAATGCAGGTAATTAATATAATATTTTTTCTGTTTTGTTTGTTTGTTTTTGTCTGTGTTTTGTTTAACGGTGATTGGTGTGTTGTCGTTTATGGAAATTTTGAATAAAAAAAAAATCTCCCTAATTGTTTGTATATGTAGTGAAAGTACAAAAAACTTAGATATTAAATTTAGTGCGCACGACGCGTTTCTGTAATAACCTTCATCAGGTACGCTCCAAATCAAAAGATTGGAAAGACAAATAATATACAAATGTTTAGGAGTAATAACACCAAAGGGCCTAAGCAGGATAGCTAAAATTGGCTAAGGTCCCATATTTCCGAGGAAGGTGAACTTTAGTTTTGATCAATACAAAAATGCATATTTAGGGACTTGTTTTTTTGATTTTGTATTTTGATCAAAATAATGATAAACTACTATTTTATCAAGGTGATTTGATTTGATCATAAATATTATACATTTTTACTGGTAATTATTAAATCCACGTCTTTGTTATTATTTATTGTAAGTTTACTACAAATTAACATTATTTCCCCCTTTTTGTTGTTAATGTTATATTTAGTTAACAGTAATTAACCATTCCCCTTTTTACGTAGGTATTAAGGAAATTTAATTGGATTTGATCTATAATGACCCAGGATATGAAGATAGACATTGTAATTAATAATACTGAATCAATATACACATAATCCTATTTAAATATATAAAAAAGGCATATGACTGATCAAGACAATAGACAGTATATAACCAGATTTTCATTAAGATCTAGACATTGTCCACTCAAAAAAAAAGACAGAGAGAGAGAATAGAGTGAATAAGACAGAAATTCCATTCTGTAATGATATTTCCAATGTAGTCCGTTTTATTTATTTCATTAAAACATTTTTTTTTTATTAATTCCCATTTAAAAATAAATATCTCTTTACATTTTCTAATAAAAATTCAGATGTTTAATTCGGTGTAGACAACACGTTTCTGAAATAATCATAATCATTTTGTATTTGTTATTGTATGTGTATGTCTTCTCTGTACCGTTGTATACGGTTTATGAGAAAAGAAGATGATGATGGTACGCCTGTAGTCAAAAGATTGAAAAGCAAAATAATTCAAATGCTTTGAGAGCGATAAAACGTAAAGATATAAACAGGATGTCCAAAAATTGGTTAATATTACCCATGTCTGCGGGATATTGTATTATTTAGGAAATGTAGATTTTAATAAACCATGTCAGTGGATAACACTGGCTGTCTAATGGTCGGTTGATACCCTCGGGAACTAATAGCTCATCAGTAGAAATATCGAGCCAGTGATAATCATAATTTATTAAATTTCATTTTTTCATCAAGCCTTTCCATGAACGCTTTAGAAATTAAATAAAGAAAACGTATATATGTAAAACAGTGTGCATGCCACGTTTCTGGAATAACCTTCATCAGGTACCACGAAAATAACGATATGAAAGTACTATAATTAATATACAATAACCGTTGTGGCCTCCTTGTATGGTGATTAATTTATATCTATCAATTCTATCAGTGACTTTCACCACCTAGCTTTTGGGTTTGATTCCCACAGATGGCGAGATATACAGCATCATCTGATATTGATTTAGAAACACCCTGTTTTACAAGAAAGGGAAATTTCAAATTGTACATGACAAAACCACGATAAACGATAAATTTGTAGAGTAAAAGTACTTTCTGATGAATAAATAACATAATCTATGAGTTAACCGTTCGTAATTTTATAACTTAAAACGAACGGATTTGTTACATTTTGCCAGGAACTGCTCATCCTTCCGGAGCACATGAGTTCACCCCGGTTTTAGTGGGGTTCGTACTGCTGGATCTTAAGTTTTTTGTGTATTGTTTTGTAGATCGTTGTTTGTCCTTTTTTTTTTTTTTGTTCTTTATATTATCTGTCATACTCCGATTAGCTGCTTCTGATTACACCTTTAGTATCTTGACACTTTTCTTAAACGGGGAATCACGAAAGCAGGCCATCTAGAACCAAAATAAGTTATCTTTTGTTTGAATTTTTATACAATGCATGTTAAAAATTGATTTGTATTGTCTTAAAGAGCTAAAACTAAACTCACAAACCAAAATCAAAAACAAACAAAACAAAACAGAAAAAAACGTCTAATTATTCACTTTTAATCTTTGAATAGTCTTTTAAAAATACTACAGTATGTAAAGAATCAGTAGCTCAGTGATTAATGTACGATGTCCAGAGCTTGTGCTATGTTTCCTATGACGTCAGGATTTCCTTGACAGAAGGCTGCTGCTAATCAAAGACGCCAATGAATCAATGATTCATGGTGGCAATCATGACTTCATTATCCGATACGAATTAATATCTGTGTCAGAAATTATCAAAGATATGTTAAATTTGTTAATATTACAGTCGCGTTCTCGTTTCTTCTTTCGTGACTTATCACGTGATGTGTATCAAGAGTAACACGATTAGTTCTACTAGTGGAACAGGAACTTCTTGCCTTAACTGAACGAATGTGTTCACCCCAGCTTTTTGATGAGGTTCCTTTTGCTCAATCTTTGGTTTTTATTTTAGTGTTTGGTTCTCCCATTGTTTGTTATTTTGTCTTTTTTCATTTTGCCATTATAATATCTGTGCTTCTATTTACGACTCAGTCTGAACATTTGATCTTGTAGAATGTTGGTTAGATCTAGCTGCGGAACTGTAGCTCTTTATGGTTCTTTTTTTTTTTTTTTGGCGGACCATTTTATTATTGTTATTATTATTACTCGTTTGGTATCATCAAGCATTCTTGAATCGGTAGCCCCATCGGTCTTCACAAAATGGCCTTGTTCTATTAATTAATTTTTGTTTTTGTTTTTGTACAAACTAAATTAAATGTGTTAAAAATCAATAATTTACAATATATAAATGATATAGTTTTCATGATAAGATAAGTGATGCTATTAGTTTATTACTTAATTACCCCCAGTCTATGTGCCATATACATGTAGGTGTTATTGGTAACTTTGATACACAAACATGTATATGAATATTTGATAAAGGGACAAAAAACGCTATCTCAGCATACCATAACCTCTATGTTAGTGTTAAATTACTGGGGGGGGATCCCGCAAAAATTACAACGCAGTGTTTTCCCGATCTTGCAAAAAAAAAAAAAATTAAAATAAATTAAAAGTGAATATCAAGTCAATATTACTTGATTATAGTTTCGATTACTGCCTTTGTAAACCTAACCGTGTGTTCAGATGAATGCAGAGAATGCTCGGCCATGAACCTTTGTCAGTGATTTGTGGCAGGTCGGTGGTTTTCTCCGGACATTGTGGACGTCATGATCGTATGGTAGTTGGATGCAATCAGTGTCTATCACCACTAACGTGAGTTCGAATCCTCTCATGCCGAGGTGTACTCGATACAATATTATGTGGTAAAGTTTGTAAATAATTTGCGTCGATCTGTGGTTTTCTCCGGATACTCAGGTTCACCTCCGCCAATAAAACTGACCACCACGATATAACTGAAATATTGTTGAAAGCGACGTTAAACACCATAACCCTCATCATTCTACGGTAAATCAGGTTTCATCCACCAATAAAACTGTCACGATAAAACTGAAATAATTTTGAAATAAAAATCACAGTCAAGCATGGTTATTTTGGAACGACTCGTGTTTCTAGAATAAAATATGGAAAATAGCGTTTGACGGACATTTTTAATCCTATAATCATAACAATGTACATCAAACAAAACGTGGATCAATATTCAATTTAACTACATATATGTATAATAAAAACGGAAGTGTATATCACGTAACACGGAAGTAATTCGTGTACCTATTATTATATGTCGAAAATTGTTTCCTCCTGAAACATACAATTTTACTGAAAACTATTAATTATTGTAAAGCAAAAGTTATCACGTATTCTAATACGACGTCCTTCATTGGCTATATGGACAATGCTGAGATAAAGCTCACAAAATTGTATAAGTGACCTTACAAGAACATTATTTTGCTTGGGTTTCAAAATATTCCACAAAACCACTTTCCAAATTATTAGCATCCAGTCTATCAGCGCTCAAAGCAAAAGGAAAACAAAAAAATATCACATTGTCGGATCAAGTCCAAAATCTAACAGAGACAAAGTACATATCCTTAGAACACAAGACCACTCACTTTCCTGTCTTGATACAGGCGTCAAGTATGGTGGGGTTAGACTAGTTTTATGGACCTAAACTCCTGACTTAGTGAAATGATGCGGCCATACCAGTGTTTTACATGTGAGTAGAATGACACCCCTCACTTATAGCTGTTAAAAAGAACGTTCGAATCTTCAACATTAGAGTTACCATGGCACTAGCTACTCAAGGAGTGACATATGCCAGGTGTTGATTCTGAAAGATTCGAAAAACCTGTCATAGCACATGCAATTAAGGCCCCTCTCCTCATACAATAACTATTAAGCATTTGATTTCTATGTCCTTTGCACAACGATTTCCCGCTAAGCTAACATACAATTAAAACAATTAATTAAACTTTTCATATATCAAAAGAAGAAATGATCACCGTAGACACATGTGCAAACAGCTTGTTGATCATGAAAGATGTAGAAAGTCTTATTATTGTTAAATAAAATCACTCGGATTCTAACAAAAATATCTATGATACCGACGTTATCAAATACTGAAATTGTTTTTATTGACAATATATTTGTTTTGTTTGAAAAAATGTGTTACTTCAACAAACATTGGAATGGGTTCCAAATGTACTACTCTTCTCTTCGATTTCTTCCTTTACCTTGTATTCGTATCTATCATTCTTCATCCAAATGTTTGCTATGAAGAGCGAAAACAAGCTAACCCGGTCCCTTAAATTTTCGTTCCACTATATGGATGGTATATCTTTTCCTATTGTTGATCGCATCTATATTGTGCGTATCTATCCGATTTAACTTGAAATAAAGGATACCACATATACAATTAAGTTTGTTTCATTCTATGACCTACTTATATAAATTGACAGTAATAGTCCGTCAAGAACAAAACTTTACAACAAAAGAGGTGATTTCAATGTTTATTAATAATATATTCAACAATTATGCAGCACCTTTATGTGGAATATATATATTGGTTTATATGATATCCCAGAGCGGGTGGATCATATCAGGATCTCCTTGATAGAAGGTTTCCTTTAAAGAGGAAACTGCAAATCCTAGAGTTTCTAGTGACCATAGAAGCGTTCCGTTTGTTGTCGCATACACATCCTTCTTTCCTTCAATTATAAAGAATCAACAGTTTTATTTTATTTTGTGGATTTGCAAGCTAGGTGTCTAACTCTTATTACAAAGTAAGGTTAATCGTTACTCCCTCCTTTTGTATGATTTCCCATGGGGGCTGTCATTATTTTCTTATCTACATAGGTGTCATATCAGGTGCAAAGTTACACTTAAATCATGTGAATTATCTATGGTTTTTTTAAATAATGCCTCCCTACTGAGAACATTACATCATTAACGCGATATAGTAGAGCAGTGTTTACACTCCATCCTCCATTAAGGTATAAAAAGACAAGAGAGATGTGACTTACACAGAATGGGATGGTGTAAACGGTTTTAAAATGTAAGTAAATGTTGATTCTTGCCACTTCGATTAAAAATAATGCGTAATAGTGTATGTTATATTTATTTTTCGTTCAGTTTTTATCCATTATAGAGGACCGTCGTGGTCGTGATCGTATAGTAGTTGGATTTACAACACTATCTATGCAATCGGTGCCTATCACCACCGGTGTTGTGAGTTCGAATCTCGATCAGGGTGAGGTGTACAACATAATTGATAAAGTTTGTCAGTGACTTACGTCAGGTCGGTGGTTTTCACCGGGTACTCCGGTTTCCTCCACCAATAAAACTGACCGTCGCGACATAGTTGAAATATTGTTGAAAGTGGCGTTAAGCACCATCAAACTAACAACAAAAAACCATTATATGGTGTGCCTGTCAACACATGCTCCGGGTGTATGTGGTAATCATACTCATCATGGTGGATGCTTGACTTGTGTAATGATTTTATGGCTGATGTACACTTTTTACTTAAGAGTCACGCCTTTAACCAACATATTCCTCCTAGCCAGTAGTCAGTTGAATACCAGCTATTGTGCTGTCCTTGTATATGTTGTCATTCATTTTTAAGATGGAATATGGGTTTTTTAGTGGAAGTAAATCTGTGCAGGACTATTTGATCGTTTGTATCTTAGGTTCTTTGTCGTTTTAGATCCAATTATAAAAGAGAGAACGCTGGTATTATATTAACCGGTTTAGCCTCGCCATATTTTTGTAACTGTCTCAAGTTAAAATTTGGATTTCCAGCGCCATATGTCATGATCTTTTTTTGTGTTGAATGGTTTGAGGTGCGAGTTGATTGTTCGATTTGTTGATATTGGTGGATTTGTTGACCATCATAACGTCATCTTTCCTCAAGACCAAGTGAGGTGTTTTCTAGGAATATGTTCTTACCTGACGATAAAGTATTATTAATACAGGGTATCCTATATTACATTTCAACTTCGTTTTACAATGAAAAATGTCTGTATTTTCTCTCTATTTTTACATAATGGAGAAATGACCAATTGAAAAGTTTGGCTCACGAAACTGGATCACTGCATAAAACCGAACGTGCTGTTAGAAACACATTATTGTAGAAAATAGTGTTCGATCGTTATCTTAAAATTGACATGGTTAGGGATTTGGTATCTATCTCCGATCTTTAATAATTTACGTCATCTTATTTTGTTGCCATAGTAATCAATTAATATTACATTTCAAATTGATATATTTAATAATAGAAATACGTATGTGCAGTTTTATAATTAATAACACAGAATTCACTTGGAAATATTGGAACATAAGATAATTGGACGACGTATACAATGTACATGCACAATAATATACATTAACTAGTTTAGCCTCGCCATTTTTATTGAAGTGCCTGTACCAAGCCAGGAAAAGTGCGTGGTCATGTATTTGTGTGTTAGGGGTTTCGATTTTTCCTCTTTCTATGGTTTTGATATTAGATTTTGGAATTGTTCTGATGGTGTTGTATTTTTTGTTTTTCCTTTTATTAACATATAGTCACGCAATTTGTTCGATGAAGCGACAAGTTCTTGTTTAACGGGCCACCAAATCTACCCCAGATGTTGCCGTGAATTCTGGCATACTTCTGTATTGGAAACAACCCGATTCATTTGTGATCCGTAATATTTGTTTTTATTTTTAGATGCCTGTAATCAGCAAAAAAACGAACAATTGTGTTGATAATGAATTCTTTAATTATTAGGGGGAAAAATAGGAAAATAGAACAATTGGTGAAATCGATATTACTGTTTGATATACATTTTCTAAAAATGTAAACATCTTTTTTTATTTTCTTTCTAATTATTTGACTGAATTGTTTCCTGTTTTGTTGAACAAAATGTCTACGAACAAGATTTATCTGCAAATGAATGACAAAAATAAACAGAAAAGGTAAAAATAAAAGTGAATCGGAACTTACTTAAAATAACTTGAAAAGAACATTATTTTACGGTTAATTAATTGTCAGAATCAAAGTAGTTTAAACTGAAATTCAGTTTTTAAGAAAATTACCAAAACTATAACATTGATTATGTAAATGTTTATATTTTTATGAAAAATATGTTAAAAGTCGGTTCGTTTTAAAATTCTAAATATATACAAATCCGCTATTTTCTTTTACATATTGTCATTTGACTGATGGATAGACTTACGATTGTCCATCTAGTAACAGATATCGTTCTTTATTAGTGACGGAAGCAATCAGTCAAAGCTTTGGAATTAATCCGACAGTGTGTCAAGTTCTGCTTTTCATTTTATTCGTCAACAGCCACCATTGCGTTTCGTATGAAACACTAATGTACAATATTTAAGTCGCGTGCACTAAGTTAGATAAATACGTTTTTATTTAAAAAGAAAAAAAACGTATTAAAAGATTTCTTGAGACTATAAGATTCAGATCTCATTACTTTTGTAACGGCATAAAACATTGAATTTTTCTACCTTATCTACTACCATTTCACTTGCGTAATTTTAATTGATACAGTGTTGCTCTCAGAGAGAAACGGAGAATAAATTTGTCAGTACATTGTTATTGGTAGAGATAAGCCTAACGTTAGTTTGTCAAAATGTTCTATTTTTTATCGACATCATATTTGTCCAGTTTTATGGACTAGTGTTTCAACATACATTCGGTGATATTCAATGTTCCACTATTCGCTGATATGTTTCTACATGATTATCAAACTTCATTCAAAGGCTTCTCGATAATAAATGTTAAAAATTAACCCTAACATTTAAATTTATATCCAGCTTCCGCTATATAGATGATGTTCTGTCACTAAATAATTCTCGATTCGGTGATTTTCTGACTCTCATCTACCCAAGTGAGCTTGAAGTAAATCAAAGTCTGTTTTTGTTTTTGTTTTCTTCGTTCTGTGTCTCACGTCCAGTGTTGCATGTGTCCCTGGTCTGTCAATTCTTGATTGTCCCTTTTGTTTTCTCTAACGTTTATTTGGTATATAACATTAATATCACATTTTTTTCGTTTGATTTACAAAATGGTATTGTAAATACTGTAACAAGACGGAAGCCACATGTAGAGTAGGAACTGCTTACCCTTCCGGAGCACATAAGTTCATCCCCGATTTCTAGTAGAATTCATGCTGCTCGATGTGTAGTTTTCTGTGTAGTGTTTTCCTCTTTATTATTTTGATCACAAAAGTAAACTTAAGCGTACAAGTGTGGCAAACGAATACATCATTCCAGTAAGAGGGCAGGGTTGGGCCCATAAAACTGATTTAACCCGTCACTTTTTTATTGAAGTGCCTTTACAAAGCCAGGAAAGTGAGCGGTGATGTATGTGTGTGCTGGTGTATCGATTTGGCCTATTTCTACGATTTTGATATTTTATATTGGAATTGTTCCGAATGTGTGGTATTTTGGAATTGTTCCGAGTGTGTGGTATTTTGGAATTGTTCCGAATGTGTGGTATTTTGGAATTGTTCCGAATGTGTGGTATTTTGGAATTGTTCCGAGTGTGTGGTATTTTGGAATTGTTCCGAGTGTGTGGTATTTTGGAATTGTTCCGAGTGTGTGGTATTGGTTTGTTCTTCATTTGCTTACTAATACAAAAAACGTACCAAGTTATTTTGTCAAGCAGTTAATGTATTAAATTAGTTTAAACATATTTTATTTGCATAAAAGTTGCAAATGGGATTGGACACAAGTTATAACAACATTAGTGAATGTATTAAAACGCATGCACATTCGTGAACGCAAACACACAAGCATGTATACACACAAACAAATAACACGCTCTTTAATCTGGCAGGAACAAAACGGAATATTATCACTGGGTGTCCTATCTTCGACAGCAGTTCAGTTTTGAACATTGCTGCTGCTTTACTAGGTGTAAGACATTGAAATGTCGCAGCCTGGATTAATATAAACGATGTAACTGATTTTACACATCAAACGCCAGACATTGTAGTAGTATAAATTGGCCACTAACATTAATCTTTATTGTGATCTTTTTTAGCCAGCAAATATATTTTTGGATTATAAGATTAATCGATGAATGATAAATGCAGAAATGGAAAGTTCTGACAGGAGTGAAAACGGATGATTTATGATATCTCTTATACTGGTGACAGCAACATTTTTTCTCTATTAAATAAGAAAAATGTTGTCCGTTTAAAAACTGCAGAATATGAAACGCAATTAGTTATGCTTTCGATAAAGAAAATTAGATATCAAATTTAGTGCACACGACGGGCTTCTGGAATAACCCTCATCAGGTACGCTCAAAGCCAAATAATACAAAAGTCTTTGGGAAAAATAAACCAAAGTCGCTAATATGTTGGTCTTAAGTTTTAAGTTGATGAATATGCATGTAATTTAAGAGCTTAGCTACCTATACATCTTTGTCATCTTTGTCATCTTTGTCAGTTGCATGATGTATTTTCTGGAGTGTGAATATCTTTAATAATTTTTGCGGATGCAATTTTGTTAATAATTACAAAATAATAGACAAACTTCCTTTCACGGTATCCATTTCTTCCTTCCACATTTGCTAGCCATGCTATATTTCAATGGTTACCATCCTTTGTGTTTTCAACGTCTTCGATTTTCCAATTTAACATATCATAAACTTCTTTTGCAAACAATTAAGTGACAACTAATAACATGCAAACTTATTTGAAGCAAGATTTTTACTGGTTTTAATAGCTTTTCTTCTCACATCACCTCATAAATTAAAAAGAAACTTAAAAGTAACGATAGTCTGAAAGAAAAAGCAGAGGTATACATGTCCCAGAACAAAACTGAGAGATGTGTTGTAATGATAGTGTACCGCAGTTCTTGTGATCAGAGATCATATTTCGCAACTATTGTTAATTGCTTATCCTTATAAAGCACCCGCGGGTTTTTGTAAGGTCTTTTTTGCTCAATCATTTGTTTTCTGTGTAGTATTTGTGGGTTTCTAGTGATTAATTTGAAGTCATCACTTCTGATGTTGTACGGTTTCCACTATGACTTTGTAGAGCGTTACGGAATATCTGTGTCACAAATGATCTCGGACTATGTTTCGTTTGGCGTAATGATAATTTACGACTTTTGAATACCCCTATGATCTCTTCAAGCTTTTCTATACATCTTTTTTCAATGATTTACTGCTCCGCAGCTAATTTTAAACACATCTCCTATATAATCCTGTGAATCTATGTTTTCACTTTGACAAGAAGTTATATACAGTGATGATAGACAATATCACCACTGTCAACAAAGCGACCTACCTCTGATCTAAGCCGTGACAGTACTCAGCGTTCGTGTTTGGGCACCATAACTGGTTAATATATAACTGATGGTAGTATACTTCAGCACATGTAAGATCGAAAACAGACTAATGTTACTTGAATATTCTACATTTTATCATTAGGGTATTGGAATATGCATGACATGACATATTATCCATATATTGTAGTAGACAAAGCCTTTCTGAACCTGCTCGTAAATTGTTAGACTTAAATATTATGCTGATTAAGCATGAAACATAAAGAGGTATGTGTAGGACGACATCGGTAAATACCTTATGGAATAGTAGGTCTTGCACGAAATTGGTACATACATCATGGATAAGTGTGTCTTATACATAAACGATACATGCATCATGTAGTTGTGTCTCTTGTACGTCATTTGTACACGCATCTGTGAGTGGTGTGTTTTGTATGTCTTGACACATGCATCATGGAGTGTTGTCTCTTGTACGTCATGTATACATGCATCATGAAGTGATATGTCTTGTCTGTCACTGGCACATGCATCATGAAGTGGTGTGTCTTGTCTGTCATTGGCACATGCATCATGAAGTGGTGTGTCTTGTACGTCATTTGTAAATGCATCATGAAGTGGTGTGTCTTGTCTGTCATTGGCTCATGCATCATAAAGTGGTGTGTCTTGTACGTCATTTGTACATGCATCATGAAGTGATGTGTCTTGTCTGTCATTGGCACATGCATCATGAAGTGATGTGTCTTGTACGTCATTTGTAAATGCATCATGAAGTGATGTGTCTTGTCTGTCATTGGCACATGCATCATGACGTGATGTGTCTTGTGTCATTGGCACATGCATCATGAAGTGATGTGTCTTGTCTGTCATTGGCACATGCATCATGAAGTGGTGTGTCTTGTACGTCATTTGTAAATGCATCATGAAGTGATGTGTCTTGTCTGTCATTGACACATGCATCATGAAGTGATGTGTCTTGTCTGTCATTGGCACATGCATCATGAAGTGATGTGTCTTGTCTGTCATTGGCACATGCATCATGAAGTGGTGTGTCTTGTACGTCATTTGTACATGAATCATGAAGTGATGTGTCTTGTCTGTCATTGGCACATGCATCATGAAGTGGTGTGTCTTGTACGTCATTTGTAAATGCATCATGAAGTGATGTGTCTTGTCTGTCATTGGCACATGCATCATGAAGTGGTGTGTCTTGTACGTCATTTGTACATGCATCATGAAGTGACGTGTCTTGTCTGTCATTGGCACATGCATCATGAAGTGATGTGTCTTGTCTGTCATTGGCACATGCATCATGAAGTTGTGTCTTGTACGTAATTTGTACATGCATCATGAAGTGATGTGTCTTGTCTGTCATTGGCATATGCATCATGAAGTGATGTGTCTTGTCTGTCATTGACACATGCAGCATGAAGTGATGTGTCTTGTCTGTCATTGGCACATGCATCATGGAGTGGTGTGTCTTGCCTGTCATTGTTACATAAATCATTGAGTGGTATTTCACACATGATTGTACATGAGTGGCAGGCATTTTCGATGTGAAATTAATAAAATATAACAGCGGTAAATATGCAAGATCTGAAAATCTCGGCCATCGAAGGTAAGCTTTCAATTGTCGAGAACGATGCACGACATGGGACAATGTCACCCTCTCGTTTCTTTTTTTTTTATCAGAAACTCGTCAATCTTCGAAAATATGAATCCTATCGCTGAATTGTTCCATCCCACATCAATGACCATTTCTGAGTATTGGTCTTATATGTAATCATTCCATACATCATGTGGTGGTATGTCCTGTTAGTTGTTTAGCGTATATGTACCATCGCTGTTTAGATTTCTTAATCAATTGAATGTAGCATCCCAACGATTTGCAATTTGAGCAATCTTGTCTTCGTTTATACGTGGTTATTCGGAAAATCATCTTTAGGCTTCATCAATAGATCAATAACATGATACAGATTCAACTCATTTAGAGGCTAATGTGGAGTATCGGAATTCAATTTTCTATGAATATTTTATAGTTTATAATCCCTATACTACCTTGGTTAACTTAGTACTTTCATGCCAAAACCAGTGATTTTAGCTGAAATGAATATACATTATTTAAAGGTAAAGAGTTCCATGGTATCCTCCTGCATAAGCAATTGAAGTACAAATTGGTCAAGAATAATTGCGTTAAATAGAAATTTTCTCACATGCTCATTTTTATCTTTTGTTTGCTTGTACAACATAGTAATGCAATTAATAGATGTGTTGAGACCTAACTTCTGTTTTGGTCGGAAAGTTTACTCTGTGCCGTAGGATTTATATCTTCAAACTCTTATTTACTAAATATACGATATATTTTAGAAATGCAAACTAGGTCCTAGTTCTGTTATATTATAATCGCTAAAGCTTGGACATAAGCTTGATCAGCTTACCTTCTTAAATAGTCTGTATACGTGTTAAAACAACTCATAATATATAATGGGCAGTTTTATTTAGTGATGTCATTTGTGACCCGTTGCTAACCAACATGTTATGACCTCATCAAAAATCACTTTGGTCCGTCGTGAGTATCGCTGAAATACTGTTGAAGCTACCTTTTGCTATACAACAGTTGACCAATCACTTAATGGAGTTCTTCTTCCATAATAATCAGTCGTAACCTTGTATTGACATTGTCCAGTTACATATAATACCATTAGTTTTTCGGCATACATATATGAATACATTTTATTAATTGTGTTATGATATTAGATTAATTATTGTAATGCTTATATGGTTGTGGCCTGATGAACCTTGCATGACCTGTAAGGAAAGCTTCCCGAAATGCAATCTAGATCCTAGGTTCTAGTAGTACTCAGAAACCGTAAATCGAAGAAGGTGAGACAGTGCATTTAAAAAAGGACTCACGGACAAACTATGATCAACAAAATAGTACACAGAAAACTAAATGATTAACAACACGAACCCTTCTAAAACCAAGAATGGATCCCGGTACTACGGAATAGTATGAAATTCCTGCTCCACTACTGTCACCCGTCGTGTTACTGGTAAACTACAACGTCATGTGATGTGGAATGAATTCGTGTTGGAATCCCATGCAAAACAAATGGGGATAAAGATGAACTGAACTTCGTTTTTACGCGAAACCGTTGCTGAAATGTTGTTTCTAATCCTGCAGAGAAAGACAAAAAAAAAGTATGTTAAATATGTAACACTAATTCTTTAAAATTGAATGTTGAGACGTTTATATAAAAAGGTCCGTCGTGGTTGTGATCATATGGTAGTTAGATTTACAACTACCTGTGCAATTAGTGCATGTCACCACTAACGTTGTGATTTCGATTCCCGCTCATGGCGAGATGTACTCGATACAAAATTGTGTGATTAATTTTTCAGTGACTTGTGAAAGGTCTGTGATTTTCTCCGGGCACTCCGGTTTCCTCCACCAATACAACTGACCGCCACGATATATCTGAAATATTGTTGAAAGTGGCAGTAAACCCCATAACTCCTAACCCTGTTTATACAGTATAATCTTTAATATAGCGGATAATTCTCTCGGGTTCCAATGGGAGTTCTAGATACAGTACATGTGGCGATTATATATTTTATATAAAATACTAAGACATCCCTAGATTTACCCGACGATGTTGCAAAACGTTGAAGGTAACTGGACATGGGGCTAATCGATTAATGTTGTTGTGTAATAAAGATGTGGGTTCGAAACGGTTGAGGGTTATCTGTTTAAAGGATATAACTAGTGACAGATCAATACTTAAAGGCACCAAAATGTGGCGTGATCTTGTACAGTGAACAATAAAGACCTTGATAATTCATATTCATCTTTACATGGCATTACGTAACAATCTATTATTGTATTTGATAACTCCCACAGTAGTATTTTGTAAAACATACACTTTTATTCCATTAAATCTGTTAGACATGATATATTTATACATAGAACAAAAACATTTGAGAATTCACATGTTAAGATATAGATTGCTTTGGGAATAAATACTAGGTTGAATTATATAATACATTCATGGATCATAGTCTTACTTAACGTTTATGTTTTAATGGATTTGTAAAATAATACTCCTACCACCCATAAAATAATACTCCTACCACCCATAAAATAATACTCCTACCACCCATAAATCTACAGTATCTGCATATTGTCAGTAACTATAAAATCTATTTGTACGGGCTTTTGAAACAGTAATCAAAGTCAGACTCTTGTGTACTTATCATTTCTGTTTTGAGACGAGTACAAATACATTTTATATTTCCTGAGAATTGTATGTATTTTGTGTTTATATTGAAGCATCATATAAACAAACAATTTTGTTAAATTTCCATACAAAAAGGAACAAGCATTGGACACATTGTTGAATTTTATACTGAGTTATTACAATGTGGTCCATGTTTGACCAGTGTCTTCTATGGTACCAGGATAAATTATTCGTAATAGAAGTATTATAGTATTAAACAAATGTTTCTACGTACAACATTATAATAAGCAGAAAGAGCACTAATTGTAGTACAATTCCAAATATTAAAACCGCCAACCTTTTTACAATTCATGTATGTATGTTTACAATTGCATTCACACGCACACACACACAAATGTAGGAAAGAAACCCAAACATTGCGTGGAAATTTAATATAAGTATTATGCATTTTTTGTATCTACCACGTTCTTACAAATTAACTTATTTGAACAAGCGAATCAGAAGGGCACGTGGTATATATATTTTGTAATAGAAATAAAATGATTGACATTTGACACACACTGTGAACATATAAAATGACAGATCGTGCAAGTAGGTTTTGTGTCATTTATACTCGTGTCTGAAGAACAAATTGGAGGGTTTTGCTTCATGAGAAAGGAGGGAGACGGGACTTATGCTATGGTACTAACATTCAAACATGTACTAGTATGTTGTTCAATGGTATAAGACTTGCATAGTTGCATTTAGTTACAACAAAGTGTTAATGGCTGGTTAATTGAGTATGGTACAATATCAATTCTCGATAATAGACCATGAATTTCAACAAGCACATATTTCATGAAAAAATATCACAGAAAAATAAGCCATTTACGTTGCAAGCAAATATTGTACCGGACCATGAAGACTAGACGATTTAATTTTTAAAATATATGCGACAATCCAGACACATATATAACTGTGAGAAATTTATATCTAAAAGATATATATAATTTAAGTTATATCAACATTAAATTATAACTGTTTGCATATGTAGTATATATATATCTGAGTTGATCCGATATGCCAGAGCTTGTAGTTCCTCTCAGTATTTCTTTGATAGAGGGTTGCTGCTAACAAGGAAGCTACTGAACCAATGGGTCGTAATGGTTAGGTTGATGTCATCACTTCGAAAGCTTTGACTTGGTTAAACATTGCGGGATACATTTGTCACAAATGACCAAGGATATGTTCTACTTCTCGGTAGCACTTTCTGGTCCTTTCCTCATTCATGTCTTGTCATCGGGTGTGTAACTAGAGTACCAATACGGGAGTCACCAGCTGACCGTTATCTGATTGCCCTTCCGGGGCTTATGAGTTCACACCCGGTGTTAGTGGAATTCGTGTTGCTCCATCTTTATTTTTCTGTGAAGTGTTTTGTAGATCGTCGTTTGTCCTTTGGTCATTTTTTCTTTTGGTCATTGTGTTGTCTCTCCTTCTTCGATTTACGGATTCTGATTACTCCTTTGGTATCTTCAAACCCTTCTTCCAAAACCTAATAACAATAGAGATTTAATTTCTACGGACGGAAGTCCACCAGTGTATTATATCCGTCCACTATAATTAAACAGGTAAATCGAACTATACTTCCGGTGGTTATTCCGATTATAACATTTAGAATCGAATAATAAAGCAAGTATACATAAATTACAGATGCAAATCGGATAGTCTTATTCTGAATGTAAAATGACATCAACATGACAGGGCATAAGAAATAAACCCAATAAACTCGAATTACAACACATTAGGTACGTCTATGCAGTGCCATCTATTGAGAATATTTGACCAATGATAATCATTTGCATTATGTACTATCTTATTTTATTTACCATATATCAGTATGTCATATAGTTGTTGTTTAACGCTGTATTGTGATAGCTGATGGGATTTACTTAGACTTTACATTTGTACTCAAAAAGGTGTGTTTGAATGTTTTTTGCATCACAATATAAACATAAAGCAAACACTGATGATTGAGTGAATGAGTGATTGTTGTTTAACGCTAACACTGAAATAGTTCAGCTATATTTGGCGAGAGCAACTTAATTATCAATGAGATGATGATGCTGTCCTCTTTGTACTAGACCAACTTGCTTAGTTGGAATTTTATGGTGCTAGCTCACTGAAACAACAGTCCGCGGATAGACATGCCGCATCACTTATCCGGATACCGAGCCAAACAGTCTTTGATCTTTCTCCTTAATGTTGCGTGCTTAGAGGAAAAACAACAAATACCAATTGTATAGTCTTTGGTTTGACCCGATCAGGGCTCAAACACACGATCTACAGCATCTCGAGGCGATCACTGCAAGTATTATGCCACTGATGCGGTTAAGACACTGCTGATCAATGGTCGATAGTACAATGTATGTACAATGCATAACAAAATATTATATAAATGATATGATTTATCTGACTGTCCTTTCATCCTTATAATCGGTACTTTACAATCAATATCACATCATTTTCACCTATATAGAGGACAATTAACGATTTTCTTCTGTATAACCTGTTAATTTCATTCTGGTGCAAGCTTTACTCCTGGATTTTTAAATGATTTTACATTATGATTGTGTATTTTAACTTAATACAACCAGGTTGTACAGTGTGTAGTTATAAAATTCGATTACTTTTTATCCTATTCATATTTATTCAACACCATTGCTTCCAATATAATTATCGACAAGCATATTTTTTCATTGAAAATTGGATGTTAAACTTGATATGAACACATTTAGGAAATGGATTCCATAGAGATGTCAATTTCAGATTTCTTCATAGTTATATGTTGATATAATTCAGTTATTGCACTTCTCGTATTAATTCTGAAATTAAACTTTATTCGGAATTTTTTTCCAATTAAATAATTCAATGAAGTAAAATGCCAACTTCTACCACATTAAGCATAATAAAAGCGTAGATATCAAATCTAGTGCGCACGGCGCGTTTCTGGAATAGTCTTCATCGGGTACGCTCAATATCGGAAATACTGGAAAGCCAAATGATTTAAAGTGTTTAGAGGCAATAAAACCACGGGGCCTAAGCAGGATTGCCAAAATCTGCTAAGGTCACATTTGCTTGAGGGAGGATAACCTTATATCCTTATATGAAGGGATTCTGATTATCCCTTTGGTATCTTCAAACTCTTCTTAGTTTTGATAATAATATAAAAAAAAAATTGAAACTGAAAATTTCAATAATAAATATAACTAATATACCATAGCAGTGCCGAAACACTGACACCTGGGCAGATGATACCCTGGGGACTAATAGCCCAACAACAGTGGCATCGACGCAGTACATCAACGTAAATATCAAAATTAGCGCAAAAGCAAAAACTGGAAGACAAAACGCTGGCGAGCGCGCTGTATTTAGGTCAACCATATACGAAGCAGTAAATCGATATCCATCTCATTCACATATTTCTGCTTTAATCTTATTAATACATATCTATTAATATCAAAACGTCCTCACCGTTTGACCAGTTCAGCTTTCAGTCAAAGCGCCATCTCCGCCCTGTCGACACTGATAACATATAATAGCCACAAATAGAACTGATTAGTTTTAATTAGAACAAAACGAAATAAAATGAGTCTGTAACCGAAGACTTAGATATATATTGATTAGGTAAGTGTATGTATTTATAAATAACTTTTATAGTTTTGTTTTCTTGTTGATTTATTTTCCTCTAATGTCTTTTCGCTAATGAAAAACCAATGTTATATAGGTTTATGTCTGGTCTTTAGACAAATTGTTATATATGTTTATGTCTGGTCTTTGGACACATTGTTATATAGGTTTAAATCTGGTCTTTGGGTACATTGGTATTTACGACAATCATTAATATCATTCACAGTGTTACAAATTAAGCTAAAATTATCAATAATATGAAATCTTCTTTTTTATATATTCCTTGAAGTGTCAATTGATTTTGCCTCTACTTTTATTGCTAGCTTGAAGATTTGTCAATGTTGTAAAAAAATGCAGTTATCAGTGCACAAACATTAACACTTATTACGGTATTAATTAAGTTATTAAGTATTTCATACAAATATCAATCAATATATCACTGAACATAGAATCGTCAGATCATAATGCATAATGATGCAATAGTGTTGTTTAGCTTTCAGTTATATCACCTGGGTCCACCCCGGGGTTTTGGTGGGGTCTGTATTGTTCAACTTTTTAGTTTTCTGTGTTGTTGGTTTTTTTTAGGGGGGTTTTGGTCTTGGTCTTTTTTTTTCTTCTTTTTTGTTTGTTTGTTTGTTTTTTGTTTTTGTTTGTTGATTTTGTTTTCTATCATTTGTTTGTTGTTTTTTGTCTTCGTCCTGTCTTTTGTGTGCCCAAATTTGCCAGTGTCTCTGGATTGTCTATTCTTGATTGTCCCTTCGGTTTTCTTAAAAGCAACCCTCATTTTATAGTACACACACAGATTACTTTCCTCTCAAATGAAACACACCCTATCACAAC
Source organism: Gigantidas platifrons (assembly GCA_002080005.1). Lineage (NCBI taxonomy): Eukaryota > Metazoa > Mollusca > Bivalvia > Mytilida > Modiolidae > Gigantidas > Gigantidas platifrons. The sequence goes on from MJUT01039473.1 coordinate 125,670, forward strand.
AATGAATGATAACAGAAATATATATACACCTCGCCAAAAGTTAAGCAACACCCGATTATTTTTTAAATAATATTTTTTCACGGAATAAACAAATAACCAAAACATCTATTAAATGGACTGAATTTATGATTTTATTAAACAAATAAATGCATTCTAAGTACGAATTATAAAATTGGACATTTTAAAGCTTGTTTAGAAGAGTAATACTCAGGGGGAAAATGTGTGTAAAATGGCAGTAAAAAAACTAAAACAAAAAAGTTTCACCTAAATCTGATATTTGACAATTGTTTGCATGTTTACAACAAATTATGTTTAGAACTCGAAATTGACAATTTAAGACTACATTTCAATACAAGTGTGGTCAGCAACGCGTGTAACCTCCACGCTTCCGGAAAAGTTCGTCAACACGTCGTCTCATGCTTTGAACAAGGTGGCGTAAAGTTCTCAAGGGTATACTTTGCCATTCCTGGACCAAAGCATCACGAAATTCTTGTAAATTCTGATATGCTGGAACCCGATCATTGATTTTCCGTCCAATATCATCCCATAAATGTTCAATAGGGTTCATATCTGGTGACATCGATGGTCATGGAATACTGTCAATTGACTCCTGACGCAAATAATCACTTTTGTGTGGTCTAGCATTATCGTCCATGAATAGCGGTCTTGTTGGAAGACGATGATTGTCAAAATGAGGCACAACGATATCGCGGATGATGTTGTCGCGATATTTTTGACCTGTCATGGTACCGTTCAGAACGTAGAAGTCCATTTTGCAGTCGAAAGAAAAATATCTCTACACAGTGACACCTCCGCCACCAAAAGCTGTTGTCCCTAAGATGTGTTGTTCCCTATATGCTGCATTCTTGGGTCGCCACACCCGCATGCGGCCATCAATATGGTGTAGAAGGAACCTACTCTCGTCTGACCAATGAACTCTACGCCATTGCCTCAAATTCCAATTACGATGGTCACGTGACCACTGGTGTCGAGCATGACGATATCTTCGAGTCAAAAAATGTCTTTTGATTGGTATTTGGGCTTTTAGGCGTGCGCAATTGAGTCTGCGGCTAACAGTTCGCACACTCACACGGCCATGAATGGCCCAGTTGTCGCGTAATCGACATGCAGTCGAAAATGGACAACGACGAGCTGATTGCAATAGTGCTCTTTCATCTCTGGGTAATGTTTTACGTGGCCTACCAGAAAGATCACGTTCTTTAACGGTCCTTGCTTCTCTATGGCGCTTTAAAAACGTGGATATAACACTGTGTGACACCCCAAATTGATCGACAATTCTGCGCAGACTCAATCCAGTATTTCGCATGCCAATGACTTGCCATTTCTGTTCAAGTGTTAACTTACGTCTGGGCATCATCAAAATGTGAATATGAATGGCATACACCGACAACAACAGCACGAGCAACACGTTACGTTTAATTGCACGAAACTTGCAAGGCGAAATCTGATGGGTTGCATAGTAAAACCGGTGTTTCATACATAAAGAAAATTAAATCGCTAGGTGAAAATTTACCTGTCGATTAAGAATAGATGACAGAATAATATGGTAACAAAGAAAACAACAAATTTAATTTTAAAACAAAAAATATCAACAAAATGATATAGGTGTTCCTTAACTTTTGGCAAGGTATATATATGTTATATTAGCAGGGTTAGTTTGGTTCCCTAAACCACCACAACATCGTTCATGCAATTTAAAGTATATGAATGGACTGTTTTATATATGTCATGAAACGTAATTTAATCTACTTCTACATTTTTGCGAAATAAAAAGTTCCCAGCCTGTTTTCATAATATAATATAAAGACTCAATGCTTGCAAATTTTGGTAATCCCGTCAAAATTCTATCCGCATTCATTCTGCATGTATTTAATTATCGCAATTGTTCATTTCAATTTTATGCTTAAATTTTCTTTAGCAATGAAACACGATATTGTTCTGACAAGGATAACTTTGTTGTTTTTGTATCTTTATTATTTCTAATATAGATATGTGAAAAAAATATATAATACGATCTATTGAGTAATGACAAGGCTACAACATTATTAATGATAATTTATCCACATGTAAAACAAATTTACTGGACTGAGCTCCAAGTATAATTGTCGAGAAGGTTTGGTTGTCGAAAAATAGGGTTATGATTAGGGTTATGGTATTTAAAGCCACTTTCAACAATATTTCAGCTATATCGTAGCGGTCAGCTTTATTGCTGGAGGAAACCGGAATACCCGGTGAAAACCACCGCAAGTCACTGTCAAACTTTATCACATAATGTCGTATCGAGTACACCTCGCCTGAACGGAATTCGAACGCTCAACGTCAGTGGTGATATACACTGATCGCATAGGTAGTCATAAATCCAACTACCATACGATCACTACCACGAGGAATAGGTTATAATATTACATCTATTAATGTAAGCATCACCATATGATTGATGAGAATTTGTTGTCTGTAAACGTAGAGACTGAATACCGGTATATAAAATGTTGTTTACTTCACGTGTCTACCTCCTTATCTACAAAGCTTACATATGATTTAGAAATAATCTACTCAGGTTGTAGGAATATTGTAATAACATTTACAGACTTACAGAACACATTCTAAGGATGTCTTAAGAGTAGTTAAACCCAGTCTTTGTGTAACAACACTCTTTAGCAATTGCAACACTGTCTAGGAATATTCTTGAACAGATTTTAAAATAATGATATATAATCAATAGAATATATATTCTTATATGTTGGGTATCTGTGTAGTAGCACGTAAACGTTTTAAGTTGAAATAACTGTTTTCATGCAGGGTTGAAATCCCATGAACTGGTACAATACCGCCACTATTTTGTGTCTTCCTTATACCAGGTTTTTATCTCTGATATATTAGGAAAACGGATAATAAACAAACAGGATTGAATGATAAAAACCTCCATAAACACCTGCAGTGTAACCAGGTTCTTCAAGTTGGAAAGCTTTTCATGCTAATCAATGACCACTGTCAAATATCCGAGATTCAATTATTGCGATTGTCGTCTTTGTAGAAAAAATATAATAAAAGAGGGGAATTTCTGGGAAAATGTAAATGCAAATTAGATGTGATATATCAGTAATTAGTAAAATAAAATAAATTTTATCGTTAAATATCAATAACTGAAAATCAAATGAATTATTAAGGTCTCAAAGACAAGATAATATATATGATTTGTATCATATTATTTTGCCATAAATAGCGATATGTCTGTTTTGGACAATCAAAAACAAACAAATTAGCGATCGATATGTTGCTTATCCTCACTCAAATACCTATTTCTATAATATATTGACAGTCAATCAGTATTAAAACACGTTCCAGTTAAAAGGTAAACAAAGCACATTTCACATTTTCCACTTTATCATTTACGCCCTGTCACTGTTTATTGAAGTGCCTATATCAAGACAGAAAAGTAAAAGGTCATGTATTTGTGTGTTAACGGTATCGATTTTGCCTATTTCTGTATTTTTTTTCTATTGGATTTTGGACCTGTTCCGACAGTGTGGTCATTTTTCTTTATCATTTTATTAGGAAACAATCAGTAGCTTATATCTTTATTGCTTCTCATGCATACTCGTTCCAGGATATGACGTTGTCCATGCTGATATGTTACTGATGATACACACGCAAAGGGGGACAAATCAAATGATTAGTACAAAACAAGAAATGTATTTCAAAATTCGAGATTTATTTTTTTGCGATTTTCATCGGTTCGCAATTTGGGCCTCATTTATAAAACATCACAATTTTTATTCTTGAATTTAGAGTACTGCTGCTTTAATTTGTTTTATACCAACTGAGTAAATGAGGGCTTCGTCATGAGTTTCAAACAAGGTTCATATACATGACATACTTATCCATTGTTCTATATTATACTGATTCTAAAAATGAGGATTCTTTTGTGGTGTTCTCGTGTTGCTCAATCATTAGTTTTCTGTGTGATGTTTTGTAGATCTTTGAGTGTCCTTTTGTCCTTTTTCTTTTGCCCATTGTATTGTCTGTCCTTCGATTTACGTCTTATATGGTTTATTATCCCTTTGATATCTTCAGACTTTTTATACATGAGTCATATTACATATTTATATCTTACTGATGTTTGTTGTATTACATAACATTTTATTATTATCCGAAATACATTTTATCTGCTTGCCTTTTATTGCCATTTTATTGGATTTGTGTCTCACAACTGATGTTTCTGATTTGATTATTCACTACAAATTGCAATGCAAGCTTATTTTAAATCTACTTTAAATCGGCTTATTGTGTAGTGTGCGAGTATCATTGCGGTAATCCTTTTGTGCAATCGCAGAAATATTGCTGTCGTATGATATTAAAGGTATATCGTTTTGTCGCAGTCATTATACTTATGCAGGTAGAAGCCATTGTCGATTTGGTGTGGTCGTAGTAATCTGCATTCGGTGTGGCCCTTCATGTATAAAGAGTTTATGGCAAACGTTGAGATTCACGCTCGTGCATTTGTGTGTATGTGCTAAAATAACGCAACAACGATGTTGCTATTACACACGATTAGTGCGTGCGACGCTTGCTTCAGGAGATGGTATCCTATCCAGTAACTTGAATTTCTTTTTGTGTTTAAATTTTGTATTATGCTATTGTGTCATAATTTCTATTCATACGTTCCCTTTTATTGCTTTTTCGTTTTTCTTCGTCACAAAAGAATTAATTTTTGAAAGTGAAAAAAAAAACAGAATTATATAAAAATAAGGATATCTTTTACTTTTCAATTTAATTATAACTAACGTTCTTTTTTGTATCTTTATTCAGGAAAGAAGACCATTAGTCCGTCGAGCTTCCTCTAGCCTGTCTAGTTTAACATCTGAACATTCCGAGGATTCATCAACAGCACCGGCATTACCTAGGAGAGGAAGACGTTTGGCCATTGTCGACACCAAGGTATTATGATTTATTGAGGTCATTATTACAAAACTATAAACTACCTTCATTTGTTGTCATGGCGATATATTGTGTAAATGTCAACCCCATTTTACCTGGACGTGATAATTAATTCGCAAAGTATACATAATTTCGGTAATTTGTTAGAATATGAGAAATTTAACAATGCTATTTCTAGAAATGAGTAATTTAACAGTGCCATTTCTAGAATATGTGCAATTTAACAGTGCTATTTCTACAATATGAGTAATTTAACAGTGCTATTTCTAGAATATGAGTAATTTAGCAGTGCTAATTCTATTAAATTTGCGAAGTTCATATCGATGATTTTGGATCGTTTTATAAACCTATTAAATATCACGTGTATATGGCGGTATTTGTATAACAGAGCTATTATCTATCACATGTACGAGATATATTTGGTGTCAGAGCCATTCTCTTACAGTTGTTCTTGAATGTCTTCCTGACATTTGGTACTCTTGTACGTTTTCAGTTTGATTCATACTTTGCATTGAGCGAACACCTACTGATTGGCTAACGCTATATGTACAGCTACTTGCATACATACCATACACCCCTTCCCATTCCAACTGCTTGATTTCGTTCTGCTTTTGACAGTTTTCGGCGTAACAACCAATGTTTTCCCTGTCTCTGGATTGTCCATCTTTGATTGCTCCTTCGGTTTTATTTAGCGTTTATTTACAAGGAGAATTATAATGTCAATAATAGGACATTGCAAAAGATGTTCACGACAGATAATTTGACGTTAATTTAGCGTTTGTTGTCTGTTCCGTACAACTTTGGAGGTTTAATCAAAATTTAATTTCAGGAAAATGTTTTCATGCGTCAAAAATCCAAAGCGTGTTTCAAATATGTAATCTATAACATTAAAAGTTCACCACCATGTGTTAATTGCATTAAACAAACACGAAAGATCTACTAAAAATCAATTAAGCATGGCAGTTGCTCTTTAAATTGCATGAACAAAAGATTCTGATTAAATTCTAAATATTGAAAAAGGTTTTCCCCATTGAAACGAACCTTTGCTATTTGAACTTCATAACAAATGATTGAATAAAATGCCATGTATTGAAGGATGTTTTTCTATTATTACACGCATATCCAGAAACCGAATTTGTAATATGAATTTAATATCTGATGTTATGCAATTATTTACGTAATCAGACATTCTTCAAATGTCAACCTGTTCCGTTATCAAAGTCAGTAATCTCTGCATTGCTCATTGTCTTAAAAAGTATAAATAATAGACCGTCATTTCGAGATAAATATAAACAGTTTTAGACGCCTACTTATCTGGCTTTATAGTAGAACTTCTGCTTTTGAAACTGGTTTCCTTCATAAAAATTAAAGTATCTGATTTTTGATTGATATAACGATGACTTCCTTTTAATTATAATTTATTACTATATTTTTTGTAAGAAAGTTCTTATATAGCTAATGTTCTCTAATTTCGCATATATTTTTATACAAATATATATCGGTGAAAGTACATGTGATGATAGTATGCACTCTATTTGATTGGTTGTCAATCATGTAATGATCACGCTAGTCTGACGTGATTCGTTCGTCATCTTATGTGCGCGTTACGTAAAGTGTTATACGTTAATCCACAGAAATATTCAAGGTTATCGCTTACCTAAAGGTATAATTCTATTTTATTCGTCTCGAATCATAAATGTGATCATGAAATAAATGCTGATATCCACGTTTGACTCTGGAATAGAACATGTGGCGTCATGTTAAACATTATTCGCGGAATTCTTATTGTGTAAATTTTAGAGCAATTTAGTAGTATAATTAAAACAATTGCTTTCTCTATCCGTTAATTGTTAATCCATTATCTTGAACATGCAATGCGATGAAAATGCATCCTTCTGCATTTATTGTCCAGTTTCAAAGGCTTACAAACTTAGCATATCTTCTAGATTTAGAAAGGAACAATCAGAAACTCGGATACTTCTGTTATTGTGTATTTCTAACCAATGTTCCACACACCAACCACAAATGGTACGTTTAAAATTACCAATGTATTGATATTGCTTCTCTGATATAACAATAATTTAGATTCAGTTTTGTTACTTACTGTGTATGACTGACTTCATTGAAAGAAGTCCTTTGACAATAAGCTGAGGGACTTTTAAGGAATATCATTAGCTGCTATCACCCATAAAACAAAACTCATTCATGAATCGTGTTTAATTTTTATATCTTAGTTTTTACTGAAAACATATGTTTGCTGTATTACATAACATTTTATTGTTATCTTAAATAAATTGTATCTGTTTGTCTTTTATTACCATTTAATAGCCCATTTTATGGGATTTCTGTCTCATAACTGATGTCTCTGATTGACTTTTCAGTATAACTTGCGTCATGTGAGCTTATAATAAATCCACTTTTAATCGACTCAGTGAGTAAGGATGATGGTTTAAGTGGTTATGGTATTTATCACACTTTCAATTTCAGTTATATCATGGTGGTCAGTTTTATTGGTGGAAGAAACCAGAGTACCCGCAGAAAACCACCGACTTGCCGCAAATCACTGACAAACTTTATTATATGAAGTTGTATCGAGTACACCTCGCCGTGAGCGGGATTCGAACTCACAACTTACTTGGTGATAGGTGCATATGTAGTTGTAAATCCAACTACCATACGATCGCAACCATGACGGCCCCTTAGTGAGTACACATGGACAGGAGAATACATAGACTTTCAAAAAATGTTAACACAATTGGATTCGAAACCTAGTTGTATGTAGCCATTGGAATAGGATGATCTAATGGATATTAAGAAGCTATATAAAATGACGATCTGATGAATGGTCTATTTTTCCCCATTACGCTATGCACACGAAGTTTGCACTTGCCACTTCGGCTTTGACAGTTGTTTTGTAATTTGGTCACATTAATAGGAAACGTAAGTATCGTCTGCTGTTGATTGACGAATGAAAAGATATTTATTCATCACCATTTTGAATAAAACATCTTTATCGTTCAATATTGAACACAGAATATCTTCAAAGACTATCTTGCAGATTCTACGATAATGAGTACAACTCAGATCAGCTTAAATTTGAATGTAACAATTCCACTGTTTACTAATTGCAAAAGGAGATTTTATTTAATTTGATGGACACATAATAGCTCCAACTTGTAATTAATTTGATTTCTTTACAAATAAAATGTTTGAAAAAAATATGGATCTTGTACATTTCTTGTACTTAGCCTTTTGTTTTGTTTTATCACGAACCATCTGACGTTAGTGTCTTCTTCTATTTAAGAACGTCGGAGACGTGTCACCTACTACAATGTCATCAGATGCCACACCAAATACATCATGTGATGAAGACGACAATAGGTGAATATTTTTCATTTTATATTTGTTTAGATTTCTGAAAATTTCTGATTTTTTTTGTATTCATTTAACGACGATTATTATTAATTTTAGCATTTCTAAAACAACTCTTTTCATAATATTTTATTTGCTCTATTTTTATTACACTTTTAAGGAAAAAATAATTTATTGATATTTGTTTTTTAATTTATGACAATTAATAGGCATGCGATTGTCAAATTATAAAAAGGAATTTTTTTCACAATGTGCATTGATATAAAAAAAAACATCAATAAAAAGGTAGATATAAAATTTAGTACGCACGACGAGTTCCTGGAGTAACCTTCTCGCAATATGTGACTTGTAATATTAGATAAAAAATGCTACATTCTTATGCAAGTTAACAAGGAGGGGAGCACAACTCTTCTATAAGATAACATAAAGTAACTAGATACGCACATGTATACCAAGCGTATCGGTGGTTCAGTGGCTATCGTGCTCGTCTCGAGTGCAGTAGATAGATGAGCCCTCTCAGGTCAAACAAAAGACTGTAATTGGTATGTGTTGCTTCTGTGCTAGGCATTGATAATTAAAGAGCAAAGACTGATGGGCTTGAAATCAGGATAATGTGTTCGAGTGGAGCGACATGTCTAAAGGCGGACTGTTATTTCCATCAGCTAGCACTTCAAAAACCCAACTAAGCGTGTTGGTCTAGTGCAAAACTAACATAATTGTCATAACATCGAATTTAACATGTTCTCGCCATGATATAGCTTAAAAATAGCACATCAACAATCATTCACTCACTCACATAGCATCTGTCTTTATATGTAAAACAAAAGTATAAAAATGTAGATATTTAATATAGTGCACATAAGCAGTTTCTGGAATAACACTCAACGGTTACATTCAATGTCAAAAGATCGGAAAGTCAAATAACATAAAGGGTCTTTTAGCAAGTAAACCAAAGGGCCTAAACAGTCTTTGCTAAGGCTACCAATGCACATTAATGTGTTATAATGGGCTTTATATGTTTTATAAAATTAGCAAGTTATTTTTAATTTACCATTACTTTCTAGACGTAATCGAAGGAAAAGTTCTGATGACTTGGAAAACAACAGCTATCACAGAGAACAAATGCTACGGGAAAAGAGGAAAAAGCTTCTGAAGCGAAATACAATCTCAGACTTTTATAGAGCAAGGGACCCGGGAGGACAATTAGATGGTATGTAGTGCTCGAAATATACAGATAATACAAGATATTATCATTCTGTTATAGTGTATGTTTACGTATAGTGGTGTCAAACACCTATTGAATGTATGAGTAGCATGGTGGTTGTATATATATTACAATTTGATGTTTTTTGGTTGATTTTAAGGTGTTTAACGCCACTTTCAACAATATTTCTGTTATATCGGGGCGGTGCACAATTAGATGTTAAATTATGTTTGGAATAGAGAATATATATCATATTCTTTTTCTGTCAATTTTAAGTCGCCTTTGAACTAAAGGAAACATAATATACATTATATTGTGTCTCAATTTTGCTTTGAACGATTCTTGTCACATCAGGTGTTGCTTGAACTTGAGATTTGTTTTCAGATTGACTATTGTTTCTTGTCTGTCTTATATAGTTTCGTGACTACTACATTGTTATACATACACGATCTGTACAGATATTGATGTGTACTCCATAGATTAGTATTACTTTTAATATCAAGAATGGTTGTATTTTGAAATCTAATTAGTTGACAAACTCTGGTGTCTAAAAGTAGCATTTCGGTTTTCAGTCTGTAAAATGTCATAAGTGAATTTTAATAGAGGATGGTGAATGTATGATACTTATATCTGATTTGTGTGTTCCATTTAATATTAAGAAATCGTTCATAAAATTTTATTTTATCTCTGTTTTCTCCTCATTTATTTCAAATGTATCATTTCGATTATTTCAAATTTGTGTTACATATTTCTGTGCTGCACTTTGGGTCTTTGAAAATTTGCATTATTTCCTGTAACATTTAATGCAAAATTCTCTAAGACGACGTGAAATAATGAAACTATAGTGTTTTTTGCTTTCGGTGTCATGATTTGATATTCTGTTTCAATACATTCATCACATTTACTCTCTAGCTACTTCATCAAAGATTTTTGTCAAGTGTAGATTTGTATAAATGCTTGTGATATCAAAACTAACCAGATACTTAATTGTATTCGGTCATAGTCATCTCATTTGTTGAGCTACAAAGTTCCCTTAATCTCACTATTGTCATAAATTAGATTCTCAAACGGACCCAAAATGCGTTTATTGTTGGAGATATTTTGATGTAATACTTGAAGGTAATGGTTGTGGTTTAATTGTCGGAGTGTATTGATTTTTATTGGAGGTTGTGATTCCACCTCCCTAGTCGCTCTTTGAGATAGCAAGCTCTTTGAGATAGCAATATATTTCATGCTGCAAAGACCTAATAACGAAATATGTGTATTCTTACAAAAATTAAAAACTATGACTATGCTAGATACTTCAAGTTTTGTTAGATCAATATTTCTCACCCCTTGGATAAAGTAGTCCATTAATTTAGGTGAAACAGATGTTTCTATCTTACCCCGGCTCCAGGGTAAGACAAGCTACACGCCGTTTTTCCCGCAAAATTGTTTTTCCATTGTTGAATTAAATTGTCGATTTATAGTGTCTTGGCAGTACTTTAAATGTGTTTCACAATAAAATACAATGTATTTTATAAATATATTATATAAATGCTACTACAACAGCGATAAATGCCTGTAAAAAAGTTGTTTGACGTTGGTCAAAAAGGAGGGTTTTTTTTGTTTACGTTAGTTACGTTAGTTACCGAACAAGGGAGAGCACTCTATATTTTCTCAACGTAAACAAATATTGACACGATAGAAAGAGATGAGAAAAAGGGGGCAAACATCGTAAAAGGTGCAAGATTTTGTTATTGTAGAATCTATCACAAGTTTGTTAACTTTATTATTTTGAACCTCTTTAAAGCTGTCAAATGAAAATCTTGCTTTATTTTATTACGTGGCATTTTGGTACTGTGATACGGTTCGCAAATAAATGCGCCAAAACTACACAAAAAGTAAACAAACATTGACACGGTAGAAAGGGGTGAGAAAAAGAGTCAAACACCGAAAAAGGCGCAAGATAGTAAAATCTGTGACACCGTCACAGATTTTACTATCTTGCACCTCTCCCGGTGTTAGACCCTATATATCTTTTAAATTCAAAAACTGGTTAATCATGGTTGATAAACGATTTAATTCTAACGAACTTGCGAACTCATCGCAGTCTTGTATATTTTAGGCTGAGGAATAAATGTTAAATCTTTACCAAAAGCTAATATGTTCTTCATTTGTCGATGAACTATTGCTCTGGTTGTAAAACTACTGCTAAAGTTGGCGTTAAACACTAATGAATTAATCAAATCAATGTTATATACGAAGATTTTTGAATGATATTCTTTCACTCTTTCAGATTCGTTTTTCTTAATGCAACTACATCAAGTATTCTATATTTCTGCTTTATTATTCTATGCTTTCTCGGAAATCGTTGGCCCATATTTAATGTCTGTCTTGAAATAAATATAAAGTATTACTTAATAAATTTAAAGACATTCTGCTAATACAGACTTAATTATTGACTGATTAAACTTCTGTTATCTCTGCGATCACATAAGGTATGGTATAATAAGTAACTATAAATAGTGTCAGAATCACGTGATAAGAGTAGTTTCAATAAATTTTCGAGGTAGTTAAACTAGCGATAAGACAAACAATATGTTTTTCATTTGATGCAAACACAGCATAGCTCTCTCCAATGGGCTAGATACAATTTATATGCAATCCAATTACATTTAGAAATACATAATGGAATGTACACTGTAGGTTATAGAGTACAGCTTAAGGAACTTTCAATCTTCGATTAGTTCTAAGTCAATCTATTTGTACGAGCTGTCTGATTTTGGAAAGGGGCGCGATTTGTGTCCATGACGATACCAATGATTATTGAAAATTCGCTATCGAAAAGGAGGAAGTCCAACACACTGATTTTCATGTTTAATGTGTAAGGGCATCTGTCAATTTACAAACGTTCAACAATCTCGAAGATGAGATATACATTTGATCTCTCTATCTCTGCACTTATTTCCCACATTTCAACGCCTATATAGCCACTGTGTTTCATAACTCAAACTTTTTTTTATAGATTGTATTTTGTTTTTGTAATCATTCTTGTTGCTGACTATGTACCTGATCATTTCCTAGCGTAAAAGGTACAAACTATATGAGTTTATTTGATTTGATTTTTGTTGTTTAACGCGACTTTCAGCAATAATTCAGCTATATCATGGTGACCAGTTTTAGTGGTGAAAGACGCCGGAGAGAACCACCGATCATGGGCAAGCAACTGGTAAACTTAATCACTTGCAGTTGCGAGTCAAGGGCACCCCTTTTTGTAATTTAGAAAGCCGGGCGCGAACCCACGCCGTATTGGTGATAGGTTTGTATGAGTTGTTAGGTAATCCAACTACCTAACTCTTTGAGCCACACGGACCCTAAAAGTACAAACTATGATACCCTTTTCTTCATTATCGTTCGCTAGCTACATAAATGCTCGATGTCTTTACAGAGATTGTGTTTATGTAGTGGAGAATACACTCCAACTAAAGATTCTTAAAAATAATCAACGAGACCCGTCAGGGTCGAGTTGATTATTTTTAAGAATCTACAAGTTGGAGTGTATTCTCTCACATAATACATTTCTATCTTCAACAGTCTTTTCATTTTATATTTTTACCATTTTAATGTTCAGAAAGCTAAAAAAAAAGCCACAATTAACAAAAAATAAACAACACAATTTTATCGGCATCCGTGCTTTCGATTCTCCTTTGTATTTAGATATTTCAAGGTCTTTCAAGTGAATAGAATCGTTTATATTTAGATATTTCAAGGTCTTTCAAGTATCCCAAATATTCACCTGTGGTCTGTCCGATTTGTTAAGTTGCGGTCGGTTCGTTGGTTGTTCTTGTATTGCGAGAATACTCGTCAGTTCTGAACATAAATTGTGTCAGAACTCAATATTTTGTATCATGTCTTGTATATATTGATCAATTGATTTTTTAAAGCAAATTGTTGATATTTTTTTTAGCAAAGCTTACTATCAAGAGTTATATATACTAATTATAGAATTGATTAATGTGGTCAAATTAGCCGAGAGGTAAGATGGAAGCTTTTAAAAGTCAAAGTAGATTTTAAAAAGCCCAGCAGTGGTTCGAGACACGAAAGTCCCAAAATAAGTGAAACACGTTTTTAAGCCTAAAATAGTAAAAGGTTAAAGTTCATATATTCAAGAACAAAAGAATGAACTGTAGATTCTTAGAAATAATCCACTGTTCGAACAATAGTGTGACGTCAGAGAAATGTATTAACTTATGAGATATTTGGTTTTTAGTGGAACCTTATAGTTGTATTCGCTAGCTTACTATTTGATACAATTGTTCGGTTGTTAGAATCTTACCAACAACTGTAAGTTAGACCATGCTTAAAATCTGTCTGATATTGATAGTAATTTTGTATGTTTGTTTTATATTTCAGACAGTAAAAAGAATCGACAGTCTTTTTCACTCAGGAAATTTGTAAGTATTTTGAACAAATACATTAACCCGAATAATCGTCGATATATGTATACTCAGTAAAAACACGTCAACCGCGGAAAAAACAATGCGATGCATCATGGGATTTTTACATTGATTAGGTATGAAAAGTAGGCGGCACTCATTGTATTTGTAAGCATGAGCGACTGAAAATTTAATCGTTCTCATTAATTTAATTTAAACATATTTTATTGTCTAAATAATGACAAAAGGATCAGACACAAGTTTTTCAACTTAGTATTGTCTTCTCCATATACATACAATATGATATGCATTATTATTAAATAATTTATCTAAATTTCTTAACATGAAGACATGAAACAATAAATGTAGCAATAAAGCAGAATGCGACAATGGAATATCATTAATAGTAACCAATCAAACAGACCCGAGTATAAAAAAACCTGGGACATAGACAATAGCACGTGTTTTTAGTTATTGGATTAATAATACATTATTTCGCCAAATGTAAGTAATTTTAGTTCACTTTGTGTATTATAATATGGTAATAAAGATTAGTTATCCATTGTCGCATGCTGTTGTAAACAAAAGAGAAACAAAAAGAAAAGAAAAAGAACAATAAAAATAATCTTTCGAGGTCAGTAACGAACGGTAAACAATATAAACATCAAAACACCATATCATACAGTAGTCAATTTATTGTGAAACGACCTGTGTCCTGAATGAATTTTTGAACTTGCAAGAATATTTGTGTATTTTTTTCATCGTTGAGATTTTCTCATTGGAGAGACATGTTCAATAACAATAACATGATGAAAGAATGCAAAAGAGACATCACGCTAATTCAACCGATAGGTAAAGGTATAGGTGTTGATCGGGTCGTCGTATTTGCAGAATCAATTGACTCTGGTAGCTGATTGGTTGCCTGGTACAGAAACCACGTGACGGAAATTTAACGAATGGAGAGCTCAAGTTCTCGTAAGACGATTGTCGATAGATGACGCAGTAATCATTCGAGTTACATATACATGTGTTGTTCATATTTAATTTTACGATATCCCATAATACCTTGTGTGTGTGTGTGTGGAATTCCGATTTCAATATCAAATAAGTATAAATAAAAGAAGAAATGTAATATAGTAATATATTCTTGTTGCCATGACAGAATGGAATGATAACACATTACGAAATAAAGAGTGATAAACTGTGTAGGTCGGAATGCACGAAATGTACTTTTATGCAGCATATGAGCTGATCTTAGAAAAGTAATATAGCGTGATAGAGGCTTGTTTTGACACATGCTTTTTCCAAATCTGACACGGTTTTGTATCTTTAATATTGCAGGATAAGCACAATATATGTACATTGTCAGCAAACACTGAATTTAGTGATTACAGTGACAACACAAACACAGTATTATTTCGTTAGAATGCGATATATCGATATACAGAAGTGTGATGCTTGTGTTGAAAGTATTGATTGTTAAATCTGCAAATTTGTACATGTAAATGTTTTTCTTTTTATTATTGACAGATGAAAACCCGAAGTAAAGAATCGTTAACAAAACTCGGAGATGTTTTATCAAAGTTGAAGCCATCACAATTTCAAGATGCAGAATTAGCAGCTTATAAGGTAGTGTGTTTTTCTAATAATATTTGATCAATATGAAACTACCATTGTCGATTTTTCATGGAATTTTATCTGAAATGGTGCTTGCCAAATTTGTCTAAGATTGTGGTTGTCACTGCTATTATGAGAAACTGACAGCTATAATTTATTGTGTAATTGACGTACATCGTAAATACCAGGTACAAACATAGAACTTGGCAAAACATTCATCATATACAATTATAGATGTATTCTAAAGGATGATCCCCCGTTAGTTTTTTTTAACAGGAGATACATTAAAACATAAATAACAATCACTAAACCACTTTGAAAATATAAATTCAAACTTTTCTCTGTTTATGTAATGAAAGCATCACCCAAAATCATTTCTGTCATCGTGACAATATGTCATGTAAATTCATGATTTCCCACTACACAGACATGTTGTTGCTATTGATTTAGAAAAAAAGGAAAATTGCGATGGATGAATAAAGCAACTTATAGCTTACACGACAGATTTAGGCTGCCGGCTAACAAAGATAACAGGAAGCAGGTGTTGTCAAGCTATATTTACACAAGAATCAACACAGGAGACCAGCGTGGTGGATATTTGGAGTTCTAAGACGTTCTTTTAGAGTATTATAAACACATACTTTCTTTCATTCTGGCCTATTATAATATCTGCTTGCAGTGTTGTCCAAATTATGTAAATCAGTATTTATCTCAGTCAATGACTATGTAGGTCATGCCTAATTAGTGAAGGGACCGTTGTGGTCCTGATCGTATTATAGTTGGATTTATAACTACCTATGCAATCAGTAAGGTTGTGAGTTCGAATCCCGCTCATGGCGAGGTGTACTCGGTATAATATTATGTGATAAAGTATGTCTGTAACTTGCGATAGGTCGGTGTTTTTCTGCAGGTACTCCGCTTTCCTCCACCAATTCATAAACTAATAATTCATTGCAAGAAAAAATAATAAATGAGATCTAAAATTGAAACAAGAATAAATATTATGTCCATATATTAATATTGTTTTACAGACAGTTCATTGGACCGATCTCATTGCACAAACAGAAAATAATACCAAACCTATTAAAATATCCGAGACGGAACGGAAGAGGCGTGAGGCAGTCTGGGAATTGTTTACGTGTGAATGTAATTTTCTAATTGACCATTTAATGGTCCTTAAACATGTAAGTAGGTTGACTGTTAGCTATGAGATATTTCGCTTTGTCTGGTGTGTCCTTTTTGGGTTCCATGAATCAACACTGTATGAGTTCAAAGGTTATGACAAATGTAGGTGACGGGGTTAAGCTGGTTAATGTGATCTCAACCCCTTCTTGATAATTGGATCTCTAACCGCAATACAATTATAAACCTACAATCAAAACGTGCACAGATTCTCTTCTACTCAAATTACCACCAACTTCCACAATAACTAATGACAACATAAACATGGACAGTACATTTAGCAGGGTCAACGAATGCTCGTAATTAACAGACGAGTAGCCAGAAAGGCAATGTCTGTTGGTTAAGCATCGTTACTCTTACGACAAACAAATCATAAATGACACTTCTAACATATGTATTATTGATTAGTCATCAACATATTTACCACTTCCTAAATATGCTATTGCCTTGTATTATATTGTCAGTCCTTCTTAGATTTACGTCTTCTCATTACTCCCTTTGATATCTTAGATTTACGTCTTCTCATTACTCCCTTTGATATCTTAGATTTACGTCTTCTCATTACTCCCTTTGATATCTTAG
>MJUT01039473.1:148527-192137 GCA_002080005.1 Gigantidas platifrons
AATCAATGTCCTCAAATGAAACGTTTTGAAATCTACCCGACTGGGCTTTAGTTTGATATACATTTTCATTTGTATTGCCATTGGAATTTGGAACATTTGTTTGGACATCTAGAATATTAAATTCTTGCATTTCCACATTTTCCAAGTCAAAATCATTTTCTTCTAAAAATTTGGAGACTACAGCTGCCGTATATGCGTCAAAATGATCAGACATTTTGTTTTGTTTTTTTTTAATTTTACGATTGTTCAAAGCAGACGATTTTTCATTGAAAAGGGATGGTGAAAGGAATTAGGAAACTGACAATCTACAATGCACTTTTAACAATGCCGTTGTTTGTTTATATTTAAATCTGTTGTGTTATGCTAGTGAAATGATTCGATTTAGAATAAGCAAGTGTTCGATTTTAATGTATCAATAAAATGATTCAATTAAAATAATTTATAAAAGTACTAAAACTTTTTCATTTGTTTAATTGTTTCAGTTTACAATCATGTGTGTATTCACCGTAGCACAACAAGGGACGTAACCACTACACTTAAAAGTTGTCTAAAAGTAGTTCTGGCGGGAAAAAACTGATATTTCACATGTGAAATATCGGAATTTATTTCACGGATAAATCTCCATAATTCACACCTATCTATATAATAAGAAATGATATGAAACTGAGTACAAAAATAAATGATTAAACATTTATTAACATTTGCAATTTGATATGATTCATTAAAAATATAAACTGTGACTTTATTTCCTGCGACTTTTTTTCCTGTGACTTTTTTTCCTACATTCCTTTTCTTTCCATGAACTTACCGATTTTTTCCTTCAAGCATTGCTTTAATCAGAAATCGTTAATGGGGTCATAGAACACGCTGACTCTGCTTCCGGTCCCACAAAAAAAATGGTCCGAAAAACGTATTTTTAGGTTTTTAATGAGAAAAATGTAAAAGACATACGGATATTTTGTAACGCGTTACATGAGAAAATTGTGCGCTAACGACGTTTTCTTCCAATAAATTCGTTTTCAAAAGCAACAATAAACCTAATCTAATATAATAAAACAATTATTCGTATAATTTCCTATACAAGCATGTATCGGAAATAAAAATCCATCAATCTAAAAAAAATCTACATTCGTTTTATTTATTTCATGTTCTATTTAGTCAAAGTATCACCAATAGCGCGCGTAACGTCACATCCGGGCGTCTTTGTCATTTCGATGCTATTCAGTCCGTTATGAAATGTTTTTCTGTACTATAATTCCATCGATTGCAAAAGATATCCATATGTACCTCTCTACAATATGCAAAATATCCATGCATGTATAATTTAAATAGCCTTGCAAGTATGTTTAAAAGGATCATGTGAAATTTTTTATTTTGTGTATTAAATTTCCAATACAAGATGAGGTTTATTGTTTATTGCAAGAGACAAACTCGATTTGAATTCTGATTATATCATTAATTACACAGAATGATATACGAAAGATATACCCCTTAGGACATATATCATCATTGAAACTTAGATTTCTCTTTCATGTCTCGACTTTCCTATATGTCAAAATGAAATATGTTTGAAGGTCTGTGACATAATGAATTAAATTTGAAGACACAGACAAAAATCAATAATATCCCCAAGCCGACTTCTGTCGTTTTGATTACTTTAATTATATCAGTGTCATTCGTTAATGGTCTTGGTTATATAGATTTTGACGTCTATGCTTATATTTAATTATTATCATGCACATTCAGTTGACGAAACAGACGGAGAGTTGTTTTCTTTATGTTCCAGTTTTCACAGATTTCACAGGAAGGAGGGGTTTTCCATACTAATTGTGTGAATTTCTCCAAAACAGCAAATGCTTTAGAGAAATTAAGAAAGAATGATGATTTTTGTGAATTTGAAAAGGTAAAACTTTAATTAATATCTTATTCACTTAAAAATTACAGTACAAAAACGCAAGAAATTCCTACAGATGCGGGAAGACATATATGTTTTGTATTTGCACTACTCAGATAAACCCCAAAAGTATAGGGACTCTCGTTGTCGTGATTGTATGGTAGTTGAATTTACAACTACCTGTGCAATCAGTATCTATCACAATTAAAGTTGTGAATTCAAATCACGCTCATGGCGAGGTGTACTTGATACAACATTATGTGTTAAAGTTTGTCAGTGACTTGCGGAAGGCCAGTGATTTCCCCCTGTTACTCCGATTTCCTCCACTAATAAATCTGACCGCCACGATATAGCTGAACTATTTTTGAAGGTGGCATTAGACACGATAACCCCTAACTCCAAAATTATAAATATCCTTAATAATAACAAAGCAACCATAATTAATAAGTCTGTATCACATTCGTCAGAATACGTTCATAGTTCGTAGGTCAATGTTGATCACGCCCCTATATGCTCTTCACTCATAGCCCGTGGGTCAACTGACAGAGAAATCCGTGCAGTCTTGAGTCATTGTAAAACATTTTGATTAACCATGGCAAACTGTTTACCTCCAAATTTGGAACAGGATTTTCCTCGCAAATTAAATGATTATAAGGGACGCCATAATACAAGTGAGTTATCGACTATGATGATTTAGGCTTAGGTTTGATTTATGGTGGTTAACGCCAATTTTAACAGGTTGTACTAATTAGGAGTAAAATAAGGGTTATGGTCATGGTGTTTAACGTCACTTTCAACAATATGTCAGTTATATCGTGGCGGTCAGTTTTATTGGTGGAGGAAACTGGAATACCTGGAGAAAACCACTGACCTGTCGCAAGTCACTGACACACTTTATCACATAATGTATCGAGTACATAGGCACAGATTGCATAGGTAGTTGTAAACTCAACCACCTTACGATCACGATCACGACTATGAATGCATATATAGATTAGTAAGATTGAACATTTCATGATCTCTGCAATCGGTCTAATAAGAATATTTAACTGATGATATGTTATTAAGAAAACCATTAGATACAGATCAATTACGAAATAACCTCGAAATGATTGTTATCATATTTACATTACATGTTGATTAAATCATATAAATTGAGCAAAAATAACATTGTGTTCTGGTTTCACAATTAAATGAATATTTTATAAACTAGATACTCCGCCCATGATGGGAGCAAAATTCCCATCCTTTTCTGTACGTACTGGAATAAATGTAGCAAGACTTACACCCAGTTTGTTATAATCTATAAACTCCATGACGAAATTGGAAGAGGAAATGCCAATGTCACATCTTTCTTCAATCATTGTACACTGGCAACAAATTGCGAGATCAAAATATCAATTCAAGTTCAGAGCGTGATCATAAATGATTTTACTCTTCCTTGACGGGCAGCAGGATTTGGATTAATATCACAATCTTTGTCATACTAAGATGTTAAGATTGTTTGATCACAATCTTTGTCATACTAAGATGTTAAGATTGTTTGATCACAATCTTTGTCATACTAAGATGTTAAGATTGTTTGCTACTTTCATTTTCCCGTCTGTGGACTTTCTTTGATTAGTTTCTTTTTCAAAAAGTTGATAATCAATAAATCAAGTCACCATGAAACTCATTCAGTATCTCTAAAATATTTTTTTCCAGCAAAGAAAGAATCTTAGGATTAAATATTTGAAAGCCGACATTCCTCTAATCGGTATGTTTACTTTCATGTTCCAGTAGTGTTGTAATGATATATTTGAAAGATCAATGTTAATATCATGGAAATAAAACATGAATCCAACTTGAATAATATTAAAAATAGATATCAAGAAATCAGGCAAAATATTGATGTAAGTTTTCTATTTGTAGTGGTGTGGACAAGATCCAAGATGTAACAGACTTCAGCTTAACGATTTGTTGGTGGGACCACTGCAACACACAACAAAATTACCATTGTTACTTGCACCTATCAGAAAATACACAGCAGAGGAATCTGAGAAAAAATTACTAACAGAAGCCATAGGCAAGCTGGAGGAATCGTTGCGTAAGTGGAATGGAGTAACTCTATATCACTACAGAGCACCATAAATGAAATTTTATTAGAGTAAAATGTCAGCAATACATTATTAAATAAGAAATATAATGGAAAGGGAAGGTGAAGGCATGACTAAAAATGCAGACATATTTGTTCAAACATACCTTTTTAGCGTCTTGTAGAAAAAAATGAAGCAATTTTGTTTCATCAACAGGTGAAAGAGAGTATCACCACGAATTACTTAGAAACAGTCAGTATTTTCTGTCCCAAAATGTATATACAGTTGATACTTACATCTTTTTATAGATAAATTAGATGAAAAAGTGATGTTAGAGAGAAATAATCAAAGAATACAAGAAATCCAAGAGCATCTGGTGTGGCCATCAATCACTGATATAGACCAAAAAGCTTACATTCCAGAGGTAATAATTAGATAAAAAAAAACATATCCTTAGTTGGTCATATGGATGTAGAACATATATTCAAGGGGCCGGGATGGTCTTGATCATATGATAGTTTGATTTACAACTACCTATGCAATTAGTGCCTATCACCACTAAACTTGTGAGTTCGAATCCCGATCATGACGAGGAGTACTAGATATAACATTATGTGATAAAGTTTGTCAGTGACTTGCGACAAATCGGTGGTTTCCCCGAGTACTCCAGTTTCTTTCACCAATAAAACTGACTGTCACGATATGACTGAAATATTGTTACAAGTGGCTTTAAACACCATAACCCTAACCCCTTACTCATAAATGCAAGCATTAAAATAAAAAATCAGTATGACTGCACATACAATATAATTAAATTTCTTCGTTCACAGTTCTTGCTGAGATTGGAGAGTTGATAGTTTTAGACATATGTATAATCATTTGTAAAACATTTTCACATTTCCTAACCAGCGTGAGAACAATATGTTAATTAATGTGTTGCTAACATAAGGGAAATTAACCTGCGAGTATTGAACTCGATTATATCCTCAGAGATTTTACCATTCTGATTCAAGAAATCCTGTTAATAACTGCTAAGAATACACAATTCATATAGATTAACTATCAAAATTAATATATTAGAATATAAAAGACTGCTTATTTTGAATAGCAAAGACAAGAAATCATGACATCGAGATTCAGGAGAAAGAATGACATTAATATAGGAAACTGTATTGTGCTCCTGTCAAAATATCATTCATCACAAGAGAGGAAAATTTCATTATAAAAAAAATCAATTTATTTGTGTCAGTATTTTGAAGAAATATTCAATAAAAAAATCAGATTTAAGCAGTTTATGTGATTATACAGAAACATACGATTCTTTCATCTTCAAAATAGGAATTCATATCCATAATTGGTTCTATCACATTTAATGCATTGCAAAGCATTAAGTTTGGACTTCATGTGCAATTAGCTTCCATGTTAGATTTATCATCCGTTTTATAACGTATTTGTACAAGCATTAGTACTTATCATTCCAAGTTCTAACAATACGTCAAATAACTTCAATGGACATATACTATCATATAAATATGTGCTAAGTAGATCACCTATAATTATATTAAATGGATTACGGTTCGGATTATTGTGATAAGCTTCACTTTCAACAATATTTCAAATATATTGGTGGAGGAGACACGAGTACCCGGAGAAAACCACCTACCTACCGCCAGTAATTGACAAACTTTTTCACGTAAGGTTGTATGGAGTACACCTTGACATGAGTGGGATTCGAACTAACAATGTTGGGGGGATAGGAACTGATTGCATAGGTAGTTGTAAATCCAGCTGCCATGTAATCACGACGATGCAGCCCCTGGTCCTATTAAGATATTACAACAAATAGAAAATACTTAAATAAAACTTTTTAAAAAGTACGAATTCAAATTTATTTACTTAATTCATTATACATGCATGGTGATTCTATGTTTACAACTTGTACATACGTTACACTATTCCAGCAGATACGACACATAGTGATCATATCTATCGTCTGTCGTCGGTGTTATAGTGATCATATCTGTCGTCTGTCGTCGGTGTTCCAGTTTTGTTTCATGAGAACGATATATATTGTTTTTGGAAGCTAACGTGATCTGAATCTGCCATTAATGGGATTTCATGAAAATAAACAATTCTAATTTACTTTCGTTAATTGAACACATATTTTCTTTTATGTGCTTGCACTTTTGTCTCCTTAGCATAAATGTGATTTGTCATTTGAAGGACACCAAAGTATTTTTTTTTATCTATCAATAACCCGTGAAGAAGAATAGCCAATCACCACAACATCATTGTTTCCCTACAAGTTGTAAAGGCCAATTTTTGAAGATTACTACTGATAGCATTAACGTGAGAGATTGTATTAATCATGCATGCAGATCACATCTCTGTGTTTATTGTCCACCGTATGTTCTAAATAGTGGTATTAAATGTAATAATCTCTTTGGTCGAAAGACAGAATTCAATTAGTATTGTATTACCACACGTTTGTCCATTCTACTGCTGACAGATAAGCAATTGAATGTGACATTATCTTACACTTTATCATTCTGAAGACAATATGTTATATTCTGGAAGTTCAGATCAGTCATCGTTGCGTTGAATTAAACTTTTTTTGTGGGTGATTGACCCTACAATTTACATGTCCTGTAGTTCACTCTTTCATCACAAATAAATTTGATATCTGGATTCGAAGAATGACCTAGTTGGCGTGAAGTGATTCTAGTCTTCATTGATGACTTTGTCCAATAACATTTTAGGGATATTTGTAATTTGTCATGTACAAAAATGTAATTGTCAAACATAGATAAAATGAGTTCATGAGCAAAGAAAATTATAATGTTTCCAGAACTTATTAATGGGTATTCGAAGAGGATGGAGTCTTCCTTTCCGATGTCTGAAAACGATTCGACTATAGATAAAAATGTATATATTTTCGTCTCATTTAACAGTAACACGACGGTGTGACATGTGGAGGAGGAACTGCTAACCCTTCCGGAGCATCTGTGTTCATCCCGAGTTTTAGTGGGGTTCGTGTTGGGCGATCTTTAGTTTTCTGTGTAATGTTTTGTAGATCGTTTTTTGTCCTTTTGTCCTTTTTCTTTTGGCCATTGTGTTGTCTGTTCTTCGATTTACGTCTTCTGATTACCTTTGAGTGTTTTCTAACCTTTGAGTGTCTTCTGATTACCTTTGAGTGTTTTCTAACCTTTGAATGTCTTCTGATTACCTTTGAGTGTTTTCTAACCTTTGAGTGTCTTCTGATTACCTTTGAGTGTCTTCTGATTACCTTTGAGTGTTTTCTAACCTTTGAGTGTCTTCTGATTACCTTTGAGTGTGTTCTAACCTTTGAGTGTCTTCTGATTACCTTTGAGTGTTTTCTAACCTTTGAGTGTTTTCTAACCTTTGAGTGTCTTCTGATTACCTTTGAGTGTTTTCTAACCTTTGAGTGTCTTCTGATTACCTTTGAGTGTTTTCTAACCTTTGAGTGTATTCTGATTACCTTTGAGTGTTTTCTAACCTTTGAGTGTCTTCTGATTACCTTTGAGTGTTTTCTAACCTTTGAGTGTCTTCTGATTACCTTTGAGTGTCTTCTAGCCTTTCATATTTAACTTAATGCACACGACTCGTTTCTAGAATAACATTCACCGTGTACGTTCAAGGGATTGGACAACCAAATAAGTTTATTGTATGAAATAAAATATGTCAATTATAAAAATAATTAGGCAATTTGTTTCTTTATACGTCAGTTTTTGAAGCAGTGCTTAACTGTTCAGCCATCAGCCAATCTGTTATCAGCACCAGACCGTCAACTTCTTCACGAAGGACCACTTTTATTAATCCGTGAGTATTTGGCGTAATTTACATTGTTCCTCATATTTATGTTATGATGTTAATTTGTATTTTAGACAAGCCAATATATTAAGAACTCATAGTATACAACACATCTACTCAATGCCATTGTTCGTCTATTTGATTAAACATGTTCATAATTCTGCTACGAAAGCTACCCATGTGTATAGTGTTATTTAACTATTAAGTTTTGAAAATGAGAAATATGAGTTGATATAACGCATGTAGGTAGAGTTAAAAAAAATCCTCTGTATTCCCGTATCATACACAGTTTATATTTTAGTTATTTTTGGAAAATGTAATTTGACTAATGGCAATGGTTATAATTTTGTAGATTTAAGAAATAATTCATGTTTTAACATAGGTAGCATTATTTTCGTAAAGGTTTTTTCTCCAACGAATATAATTGTACCTGTATTATAACGTTATACAAACTATGGCTTCAATGAATTATTTCGATTCTCGTAGGAAACATCTAACTTATTTTATAAGTGGAAGTGACTAACCTTTATGCTTGTAGTTGTCTTTCTTATATCGATAACTAGACGGTGTTGCAATTTAGTTACTGATATTTTCCAATTTGATGGCACTTTAATTTCTTGCAACTTAACAAGTAAAATACTCACACAACGGTAAAATAAATCAGTAACAGGCTTGTGTAAAAGTCACCAGCGTTCTCTGTAAATTACGTCACCGGAAGACGACCAATTGCAAAAGTTAAAGTCGATAGATGGTTGTCTTTAGGATATTTCAGGAAAACATAATTATATGTAAAGAGGAAAAACGAACATTTTTATGTTTGCATGCACTTGGAAATTATGTCAATAATGTGTTTGACTATACGCATGTGCGAATGTATATATATCGAGAGTTTTATCACGGCATTATTGAAATAGCCAATAAAGGATGTCGTGTTAGAATCTAAGATGATGTACCTTTGAACATTGATTTTCTACTGTACAATGATTTAATTTTATAGAGATTAAGAGGATTTTTTTTATTTTTCAACGCATGCTTATTGATTTCTTGACTATTCTTCAATTACTTAAATAAATTGAATTATGTTTGTGTACAAATAATAAGAAAAACCTATAATATCCGTCATTTATATTTCAGAATCAACGAAAACAGTAGACGTCCAATTATTTTTGTTTGATGATAACTTAATTATTACAAAAACAAAGAAAATGACACGAAAGGTAATAATGTCTAGATCTCAATTCGCATAATTGTCATTGACATGTTGTAAATAGGTTGGTCAAATAATTAAACAAGGTCGATAGAATAAGACACAATACCAATTTCTTAATATCTACTGAGTTTCCGTGCCTTTCTATGTGTTAACAAGAGTTAGGGTGTTATGGTTTTTAATGCCACTTTCAACAATTAGTGTTAATAGGAGTTGTCACAAAAAAGATTGATGCTAAATATTGTGATGTCGAGAATCAAGACAAATTGTACCTCCCAGCCTTAATAGCCAAAACATTTGTGAGTACGAGTATTTTTATCCTTCCCGCAAATAGCACATGCCACAAATCAGAGCACTGTATGCTGTACTCTTATTTGAGTATTTTATAGTTTGAGTACATGCATCGAATGGAAAGTTTCATGACCGTAAGTCTAGATAATTTTAATGTAATGTGTAACGCAAAAATATATATATGAAAATACTTGTTTATGCTTCACAGTATCTTAGATTTACTGATTCTGGTTATCCCTTTATTATCTTTAAACTCTTCTTAGTAAGCGTAAATTGTACAAGTTAGTGGTAAACCTGTCTGTGCGAATTGGCTATATGAATCTCCAATATGTATACTCACAAATATTACTAAAAGAAATAATCGGATGAAGATTAATAATTCGCTATACAGCTAAATATTAAATTCATTGGGAAGCGTTCATTTATAAGATGTGACCAAGCATGAAATTCAACCGTATTGTACGAACGGAAGTCGTATTTTACGTATTGGACAGCCAGAAAAATCCTCATTTTTTCGTACTGTACAGTTGCTGTAAGAGACATAACTCGTGCTTTCGTTTGTCGTCTGCCAATAGATCAATATTTGGATGAAGCTATATGTATATTTTTTTAATAAGAAATGAATGAGAGAGATGTGATTAATATGCATATGTTCCTCTATTTTACTGTAAGATACGTATAATTATCATATATATTCTTAATATTTTGTAGAAAATGTCTAATGCTGACGATTGTCAGACGGATCATACATTGTACGAGGTATACCAACAACCAATAGCATTAGATAGATTTAGTATGCACGACGTTGGATCTACTGAAGCAGCAGGTACGAAAACAGAAATGTCCTCTCTGAAAGACATGAATAAATTCGTATATCAAGTTGTCCACATAAAAATAATAGTTAATCAGGTTAAAATAATTAAATTAGATTAAATCAAAACGTTTGATTGCTTTCACTTATGTTCTTTCTCTCACGTTATTATACATGTGTCTTTCTCTCACGTTATTATACATGTGTCTTTCTCTCACGTTATTATACATGTGTGAGGCGCAAATTTGATGGTTTAGATTTATAGTGTTTAACGCCACTTTCAACAATATTTCAGTTATATCGTGGTGGTCAGTTATATCGTGGTGGTCAGTTATATCGTGGCGGTCAGTATTATTGGTGGAGGAAACCGGAGTATCCGGAGAAAACCACCGACCTGCCTCAAGTTACTGACAAACTTTATCACATAATGTTATATCGAGTCCACCTCGCCATGAACCGGGTTCAAACTCACAATTTTAGTGGTGATAGGCACTGATTGCACAGGTAGTTGTAAATCCAACTACCATACGATCACGACCATAACGGACCCTCCAAATTCGATGTGAGAGACCAATGTGAGATTCAAACTGACAAAATCCAGCAACTGACAGTGAGCAGGATTTATGAAATTACAGACACTGCCAGTGGCAAATAGGAGGGGTGTGCATCGTAACTCTTGGCCAGCGAAGATTTATTATATTCCAATGACACTAGATTGACATTCTCTTTCCTTGCATGCACATGTAACCATTTCCAATTGATGTATTTTTCAGTCAATGGACTTAAAAGTATTTTTGTGTTGGTACATATCAGTCGTTTTCAACAGATAATTGGTGTTTACACTCTACAAGCCAGCTGTGATAATACAAAGGTAATATATTTTATCTATTTTCATGTGAATTTCCAAATTTGTATGTCAGGAAAGTTTGAAGGTACCAAAGAGGTAATCAGAAGCCATTAAGAGGCTCTGCCGAAAATAACTCACTAAGGTTTCAAGTTAACTTCTATATTTGATAGGGAAAATCGAAGCATATGTTAATCTTCAAATTTTATCTAACTCTAGCTTAAAAGTAACTTATTTTTGCCATTTAAAGATATTTCTATTTTTAAGGATTTCTAGCTATATTGGAGGGGGAAGGGGTGGGGGTTAAATCACACACAATTATAAAAGTGCACCAACTGTATATATTGGTTGAACAACAATGAGCACTGAAAATTTAGTTATTAACAAAAGCTGAAATTGTCAATTCAAAAATATAATTTATTGTAGTTAACGCCATCCTCTTGGAGAACAGTGCTGTAGGATATAGTGTTAAAAAAAATCATTGTCTTGTAGTTGTACTTTAATGAAATTTGTTAACGAGTGCTTAACATGATTGCATCGGTGGGGTAATAGTTAGCGTGCTGGCATTGCATGTGGTAGATCGTGGGTTCGAGCCAAAGACTATAAAATTGGTATTTGATGCGTCTTATGTATATGTGCTAAACATTCTACACTAAAGTGGAAGAGCAAAGACTGGCTGATTAGGAATAGAATCAAAATATTGTGTCCGATTGGAGCGATATGTCTACCCATGGACTGCTTTTTAAGTGAGCTAGCACTATAATAATCCAACTCGGAGCATTGGTCTAGTACAACGCGGACATTATCACCTTCTTATCGAAATGTTTTATATCTCTCCATAATATAGTTGAAAAATTGCTCATTTGTTGTTTAAGAAATAATCCATGGCAGCCATTGTGTTATATTCATTTAACCATGGGCTGGGCCTTTATAATCAAATTTAATCCCGAGCGATAGCGAGGGGTTAAATTAACGATTATAAAGGCCCATCCCATGGTTAAATGAATATAACACAATGGCTGCCATGGATTATTTCGATTCTAATTGGACAAATACAGTAATTTACTTGCAAAACGCCGCCTATACACACAGCAATGTATTTGGCTGTTCCGTTACCCTCACTAACACAAAGATACGATTTCTGTCATTTCTAGATACGATTTCTGTCATTTCTAGATACGATTTCTGTCATTTGAGATTTCTAAATGTTGTCATTGATGAACATCAATTCAAAAGAAAGGGAAAATACTACAAATCCCACTTCGACAAGGAAGCGTACACGAAGCCAAAAAACGTCAGGATCTCTATGTTCTAAACTGGAAGTCTTCATATGACGTCATGTTGTTTACATGCCAAAATTGTCAACAACATTTCACGGAATTTTAATTTTCTACGGTAAATGTAGATCAGTATAACGTACACCATTTCACGGGAGGGTACACGGAATAGCCGAATTGACAACATTACCGCGTTTGCGCTAAAAGTGTTGTTGTTGAGTATTATATAAACTGACGATAACACGGCGTCATATTAGAATAAACAACAATCACTAACTCGCGCAACAAATTGTATGTTATCACTACAAGTCCAAATTTCTGAAATGGTGACTCCGGACGTTGAAAATATGAATATTAACGTTCAGTGTCGCATTATGTATTGTTGTATGTGATGAACACATTACGCCACTACATAGACACATTTAAAGGTTAATCTTTAATAAATATTGTATTCTATTGTTATTGGTTTATGTCTTAACATTTCAGGAACAATGGATTACAAAAATTATGGACGCAAAGGATAAGTTCAACTGTAAACACTGCATGATATTTCATAAATATTCAGGAAAAGAAAAAAGTCCAAAAATACCTAGTATGGAAGCACAGCTAAGTGATGATAACGAGTTGTCTCCCCGTACACAACGACGTGAAAGAATGTTAAGAACACATCACAAGAAATCACTTTCTATGGACACGGTGTATATTTAAACTATGATAACTATTTTGTTGTTGTTATGGCAATCAAACTTGTTTAATGTTTTGTTTGAATTGTTTTCATAATAAATCAAGTTTAGCAAGTCTAAATTAACAAATTGAGTTTTGTTTTTTTGAAAATCCCATGAAGAAAGTACACTCGTTTTAGGTTTTTCTTTATTCAAGCCATAAGATTCAACAAAAGGTATTATTAAACCTCTCTATATATATGTATCTATGATTGGTCCGATCAGCTGTCACATGACTTTGACAATTGCGACGTTCGACAACCCCAAAAATTCACCGTGCGAGGTAAATAATAGTATTGTCACCCTCGACAACCCCAAATTTCCCCCGCTAGGTGGCGATAACCGGAAATCGTCTGTTTGTGTTTAAAATATGGCAACTGCAGGTCGCTAGCTCAGAGGAAGAAATAGCAAAAATCCTCTCTGAAAAGGATGCCGAGAACACAAAACGTTCTACGAAATCCGCAATCAAATGTTTGCAGCAGTATTTAATGGAAACAAATGCCGATAGCCTCAACTTTGGTGACTATTTCCCTGAGGAGCTTGCCGTGTTGTTGACAAAATAAAAAAAAATTGTAAGTTTTAAAAACCGTTGTTCGGTTAATAAAACGATTATGGCCATCTTAGTCGATGAACATCCAGAATTGTAAACTTGTGAGGGTGGTTTTCCCTCGGGCTAAAGCCCTCGGGAAAACAACCCTCACAAGTTGACAATTCTAGATGTCCACCTCCTAAGAAGGCCATAATTGTATATTATTATACCTCATATATGAATTACCATAAATAGATTAATTTGATTGGACAATGGGAAAAAATCAGAACACGTGATCACATAGGAAGCCTCGCGGGTTTTCCCGCCAGAGTTATCGTTCTTTGACAGGAAAACGTCAGAGGCACTCGGAACGCATCATTTGCAGGCAACCGTTCCAATGGACTTATACTATGTTTGCCAGCAGTATTTTACATATTTATGTGTTTTCTTGGTTTCATTCGGTATAATAAAACATTTATAGCATGCGGGTACAGGAAATATGAAAATTTATCCACCCACGAGTATCATATTCCCCTCGGGCGATGCCCTCGGGGAATATGATACTCTTGGGTGAATAAATTTTCATATTTCCTTCGCCAGCATGCAATAAATGTATATTATTATACCTCATATATTAATTACCGCAAATATATTAATTTGATTGGGCAATGGGTAAAAATCAGAACACGTGATCACACAGGACAAAAATCATATTCCGTGAAATAAATATCATATTCCACCACTTCGGAAGCCTCGCGGGTTTTCCCGCCAGAGTTATCGTTCTTTGACAGGAAAACGTCAGATGCACTCGGAACGTATCACTTGCACACGACCGTTACAATTTGTTGTTGATGTGATTTTTAAATGTCTGAGACAACGTTCTGGAATTAAAATATGTTTGCCAGTAGTATTTTACATGTGTATGTGTTTTCTTGGTTTCATTCGGTATAATAAAACATTTATAGCATGTGGGTTCAGGAAATATGAAAATTTATTCAACCTCGAGCATCATATTCCCCTCGGGCGTTGCCCTCAGGGAATATGATACTCTTGAGTGAATACATTTTCATATTTCCCTCACCAGCATGCAATAAATGTATAGTATAGCAGGTTTACCAATTGGCAATGTTAAGATTTAAGGGTTATCGTTATGGTGTTCTACGCCACTTTCAACAATATTTTAGTTATATTATGGCGGTCCGTTTTATTGGTGGAGGAAACCGGAGTATCTGATAATAATGTTATATCGAGTACAATTACAATAAAATTTGTAATATTAAGAACTGAATTATTACTGTCCCTTTGTTATCGATGTCCTACTTATAGTACAAAACTGAATTAATAATCTGTGTCGTAGCTATTAAAAATATCAAATTTGCCGCTTCGTTTCACAGTTGATAGTAATAAATAGTATATTCTTCTTTTCCCATAAGGAGTTG
Organism: Gigantidas platifrons; assembly: GCA_002080005.1. Classification (NCBI taxonomy): domain Eukaryota; kingdom Metazoa; phylum Mollusca; class Bivalvia; order Mytilida; family Modiolidae; genus Gigantidas; species Gigantidas platifrons. The sequence continues at coordinate 163,448 of MJUT01039473.1, forward strand.
TAAAATTTGTACCGGAAAAATTATTACTGACATGAAAATGTATAATAATTATACCATGATTTTATCAAGGACAATAAGAATCTATTAAAGTTAAAATACTATTAATATTAGATTGAATAATTGTACTGTACTTTTATATCATAAAATATATTTGATTCTCTCTTTGGATGCGGAAGGATGAACCAACTAATGATTAAATTCATTAACAATTGAACAGCTTTGTAAATCACGTTTAAAATAATATTAATTGTTAAGGAATACTAGAATTGCCCAGTCTTTCAAATCTTAGAAAACGGGTTTAAGAATAGTTTGATCCCAAAAACTTTCGACCTATTACCATTTTGAGTTGTTTCGGAAAATTATTTACATCGGTGTTAAATAATAGATTAAATACTTTTTCAGACGAATTTCTCCTCTTAAATGAAAACCAGACAGGTTTTAGGGGAAAATATTCAACTCTAGATAACACTTTTGTTATACATGGCCTTTTTGAGTTATTAAAATTAAAGAAAAAGAAACTTTTCTGTGCATTTATAGACTTCGAAAAGGCTTTCGATACTGTGTGGCCAGATGGTTTGTGGTACAAGTTACTTATGTGTAATATAAAGGGTAAAATGTACAATGTAATTTTAAACCTGTATAATAATATAAAATCAAGAATTGTTTATAACGATTCTGTTTCAAATGTTTTCCCATGTTTAAACGGTGTTAGACAAGGTGAAAATTTACAACCTTTCTGTTCGCATTATATCTAAATGATTTGGATACCTTTCTGACTAGTAAAAATGTGCAAGGGCATTTCCGAAGACTTTGAAAACGATTTACAAATTTATGTGAAATTATTTACCATTCTTTATGCCGACGATACAGTACTTTTGGCAGAGTCTGCTGAAGAATTGCAATCAGAGTTAAATTATTTTTACGAATATTGTAAGAAATGGAACTTAAAAGTAAACACAAACAAATCCAAAGTAGTGTTTTTTCAAAGGGAAGGTTACCTATAAATTTAAATTTTAAAATGAATAATGTGGAATTAGAGATAGTAAGTGAATTCATATACTTGGGTACAATGTTTCAAAGAACAGGATCTTTCAAGAAAAATAAAAATTAATCTTGCAGAGAAGGCATCAAAAGCTATGTATGACATTTTAAACAAGGGAAGAGCACATAATTTATCTGTAAGTTGTCAATTGGATTTGTTTGATAGAATAATTATACCTATGTTAACCTATGGATCAGAGATATGGGGTTACGAAAATATTGACATATTAGAAAAAGTACATGTAAAATTTTGTAAGCTGTTGCTTAATTTGAAAACTTCAACACCAAATTGTATGTTATATGGCGAACTTGGTAGATACCCTCTGAATATAACAGTTAAGTTGAAAATTGTGTCTTTCTGGGCGAAATTAATTGACGGAAAGCAATCAAAATTATCATCTCTGATCTATAGATTATTGTATTTGAAAACTCATGGAAATAATACTTTTTCATGGATTAATTTTGTTAAATTAGTACTAGATGACTGTGGTAATTCAAACGTTTGGCATACTCAAAATTTTATAAGCCATAAATGGCTAATTGAAAGCACTAAACTAAGATTAACCGACCAGTTCAAACAAAATTGGCATTCTACTTTGCAAATATCTCCAAAAGCATTGAGCTATAGATTATTCAAGTCGGATTTTAGATTTGAAAAATATTTAGACGTCTTAAATGACAAAAATAGATTTACTTTTTGCAGATTTAGAACATCTAATCATAGATTACCGATTGAAGTAGGGCGCTGGACAAATGTAGAAAGACAAAATAGACTGTGTCAGCTATGTCAATCTCGCGAGATTGGTGACGAATTTCATTATGTATTACAGTGTCCAAATTTTGTAAATGAAAGAAAAAATCTAATTCCATAATACTTTTTCAACAGACCAAACACATTAAAACTGTCATCATTATTTAACAAAAAGAAACCTGAAACTATTCGCAAATTATGTAAGCTTATTGATATAGTAAATAAGAAAATTAGTTCTCCTTGAAAAAATCCATCACACCTTTGTTAGTATTTGTATCATTTGTATTTAACGTTTAAACATTCTTTTCATAATTTGTATTCAATGTACACCCATAATCTTGATAATTGATGTAATGATATGTATTTACTTTGTATTGATTTGAACACTCTCACTCTGTAACCTTTGTAACATTGGTTTAGAGAATAAAGTTATTATATTATATTAAAAAAACATACAAAAGGGGTAATCAAATTCGTAAATCGAAGACGTGTAGACAAAAGAGCAATATTAGAATACTCTAGACCTATCAGAGCTTTTCATGAAAAATCCAATTGTGCAGACATATGAACCATGTGTTATAATGAGAGAAACTTTCGGTGGTGAACATCAATTCAGTTGAATATAGAGAGAGATAGCCATGCACCAAGAGTGGCATGTTCTGTATTGCATAACTCTGCTATTGAGACGAGAGGATTGTACATTATATTGATAAGATGATATGACCGATGCCATAAACATTGTTTTACAAGGATGAGATGAAGAATATAATTGAATAATCAGAGACCAATTTGCTAAGTCTCGATATCTATCCACTGACAAGGGTGTCATCGATTAATTCTTGTTCTTCCTGTAACATTAAATATGGCAGTCACGCTATAGCTGAACATTTGCTGAAAGTGACAATACAACTAATAACTCAACCCTAGGATTGCGATTTTTTTGTAATGATATCAATACCATTGTGTAGAAATTTCCTGTTACATACTGTATATAATTCCTTCTAGACGGAGTGCGTGTAGTTGATGCAATATGTACACTTCTTGTCCTAATGATCGGTCATATTGGATCCTGTAAATTTTGTAATATTTTAACAGTGGCAATCAATACATAGACCAGTACGTATTTTGTCACCTTTATAAGAAAATGTTAATTGATTGTTTGCGAACTTTTTCGCGACACTGCTTTTAAAAGTTGAAATACCGTTAACTTAACACGAAACAACAGTTAATGTGGGGACGACATTTTGCACATTCTGGATTTGATTCTAAAATCATACGTTTTCATTGCATTTATCTCCCTTACCGCGGGTATAACGATACCAGTTCTAGCTATGCACGAGCAACGGAAAAGACAAAAACTATAGCTATATTTTTCCTATAATTTGCAGATATTTGAACCTTGTAAAAATTATAGGATACATGTGGTTTGAATAGCAAATGGCAATGTCACAAGTTGCTACAACATGAATATTTTGTGCAAAATAAAATGTTATTTTCATTAAACTTTGCATGAAAGGAAACCAATCATTTTGCCCTCATTAAAAGATGGCATATATATATATGTTCCAGACCATACGCGTATTTGGACCGTACGCGTACGGTCCAGACCGTATGCGTATATTTTCAAAATACGTACGGTCTGCCTAGTTTCAAGAGATTATCGAGGCTTCAAAAATATTTTACAGATCAACGTTATTCGAATCTAAAATATATTTTAATTATCGCCATTGTACAATTTAGAAATAAGTCTAATTTAATCTATTACAAACTTACTATTGATTGGAATTCCTTACCTGAAACTACAGTTACCAGCAAAACAGTGGACAGATTTAAAGCAGCTCTCCCGAAGCGCGACTAAAAACTTACATGCGCACACACCCCTGAAGGACTTTTACTCAGAATTGAGTTAATCTTCAGAAACCATACAGATACAGATACAGATACATGTCCTGAATTTAGTATGTTCGTAATAAGTGAATTCTGCTCACTCGCAGTTAACAAAATAGTTTGAAATTGAATAAAGTTATTAAAGTAATCGTCAGTAAACAGAATGTGGCAAGAAACATTTGAAGCATATTTAGGAACTTTATTACAAAAACCATCAAACCAACTGTTTACTCGTGAGAAGACCGAGAGAATTACTAATGTTTTAATGACTGGAAAAACTGATTCAGCTAGATTCCGGCAATATAAGTACCTCATAATTTAAATATAAATGCAAGGGAACATGCATGAACAAAACATGTAAGTGTAGAAAGTCCGGCGTTCCTTGTAGCAGCAAGTGTCACTTTGGGTGTGCATGCGAAAATCAATCGTAACTACTCGGCCATTCTCGCTACTCGGCAAATAACCTCGTATGTAGATAGTAGAAATTCTTCTTAAATTGTTTGCCGGAAGTTAAGCTGCACAAAAATATAGTCCACGAAAATCCAANNNATGGAAGACATACTAAGTAAAATCTAATCATGCAAAACTAATTAAAACTTTAACTTTTATTCATGAAAATAATTGAAATATAGAAAATTCTTTAAAATATAACTTTATCAAACTTTCATGTAACTGACATGTGAAAAGTAGTTCTATTTATCCGCCTACTACGTACGAGGTTATTTGCAGGGTAGCGAGAATGGCCGAGTTGTTACGATTGTGCGAAAATGTGATTCAGGTAGACATTAAAATTATAGTTCAGAAACTGTTTACTTTTCATGAGGTTTTGTTTAAAGTAATAATAATTATGATAAATGTAATTTCTAAAACTCAATAAAAGTTTATGATATAATGTTTGTATTGTAAAAACCCATATGGTTTAAATACCCGTATGGTCCAGCTCGTACTAGACCATATGAGTATACTCATACGGTCGGACCGTACGCGTACGGTCGGACCATACGCGTATGGTCGGACCGTACGAGTATACTCATACGGTCCGGACCGTACGCGTACGGTCCAAATACGCGTATGGTCTGGAACATATATATAAGAAAAAAACGTGTGTAGAAAGGTATAATGTTAGAGACAAGTCGGAAATGTGCAAAAGGTCAATTGCAACTTGGGATCATTCAATATGATGCGTTAGCAGCAATTTATCAGAAATATCATAGCTTCGAACACCGGTAGTGCTGTACAGCTAGAATCATAAACCGTGATGGAAATGACGTTGGCTTACTTTCATCGGCGAATAGTATAATCATATACCAGTGACAGATGGCATGTTGTAGTTAATACAATCTGATTAAGATCAGATCTCTCACTTTCTTCTCTTTCCTCATGTGGGACACGTGTTATGTCACGATTGATAATATGATCATTATGGTTATGACCTTTTTCAACCAATCGGAGTGTTCGTTACGTGCAAAGCACTTTCACTTCCATAGTCTCTCAATGGCCATTTTCATTGGATCGCACAATGGGTCACCCACATGTGACTCATAATGGGGTTTCAACAGATCTCACACACCATGGCATAGCAGTAAAGGAGAGAAAGTAAGAGATCTAATTTTAATCAGATTGTATGATGCCAGTTTCTCTGGATTGTCCATTTTTGATTGCTCCTTCGGTATTCTCTAATGTTTATTTAAATAGATTGTTGTTAATACTTTAACATACAAAAAGAAATATACAAATTCCATACAAGTTTAATTAAAACAAATAACAGATTGTCATGTTCACAGTTATTATAAAACAGACAACATTATCTTAACAATAATTTAGGGTGCTTTTGCACCAATACACCATTTGTATCCAATATGTACACATATTTACATATGTTAAATATATATATCTATATATAAATATTAAAAATACATAAGGAAAGTCTTAAAATATAATATTGCTGACTAAGCGAGATGAAACATATAAGGTAAGAAATAAATACACAAAACTTAAACCAACAAACACTCGAACGTTGACTGCAACAAACCATCAAATACTTACACAAGCAAAATCAAGAATGTATAAATCCATAGTTGTAAATCACTTGTTATCGTAGACTTCATTATGCTTTGTTTTTATAATTAAGTGTGGCTTGTCAACAATCACTGTGAATTTGCTTATGACTATGGTTGCTTCAATGCTTTGTATTTTGTTAATAGCGTGCGGATTCTCGGCCATCACTGTATATTATATATGCTTAGAGTTGCTTTAATGCTTTGTTTTTGTTATATACGTCCACCATCACTGTTTATTTGCTTATGCTTAAAGTTGCTTCAAGAGTAAAAAACAAATTATGCCGTTATATGTGAAACATATCCCATATTTTGTTATTTACATATTTACAATATATTATATTTTGTCAAGCATTATGCAGATCATTTATTACAAATGTAAATAATGTATTTATATCGACACTTGGACTACACATAAGCTTTAAAAATACAAAGGTACACATTTGTTATTCCTGTTTCGGAAATTAGGGACCCGGGACTGTGTCCCTCTTTCTATTCTATACACAACATCTTACAACAAAAGACTACTGAGCGGTACTTTGTCTCTTTTTACAACAAAATTCTAGAAGCATTAGTCAAAAATTGAATGCATCATCGACCACAAGCAAGTTTGTTTTACATCAACTAAGATCTATAGCGTAGGATGCAGAACGTGTAAATGTATCAAAGGTCAATATTTGTAATGTCAAGTTCATTATAAATATGATTAGTTTGATAATAAACATTGCTGTACACCAGAAACAAAGCTAAAAAGATATAATTGAATTCAATTATTAAATAAAATGAAAAAAAAATACCACACTGTCGGAACAATTCCAAAATCAAATATCAAGAATAGTAGAACAAGTCAAAATCGATACCCCCTAACACACAAATACATCACTGCACATTGTCCTTGCTTGGTACAGTCACTTCAATAAAAAGTGACGGGGTTAAACTAGTTTCATGGAACCAAACCTCCCCTTTTAGTGAAATGCTGCGGTCATGCTTTACATATTTACCTTAAAAATTAGTAAATACATTTCAATCATGATTATATAATTACCTACACAATAATATTGTGTTTCTGTGTCTTACAAAAGGGTAATCAGAAGCTGTAAATTGAAGGATAGACAATTCAATGGCCAAAAAAATAAAAATAAAAAAAAGGACAAGCAATGATGTACAAAACAATACAAGTATTTACTTAAATTAATATGATTTTGTTATTTAAAATTAGTTTTTGAAGTTATTAGTTTCTTTACAATTTATATAATACCCTTATGATACTTTAACAGACACATTTATCACAGTGTATATACAAACAAATGACTGGAGAAAAATGAAAGGAAAACACATATTGTATTTACACAAGAAAATTATGATTGGAACTTTCGATGCAAGCAGAGGTTCAGAATTTTTTTATTATCAAATATAAAGCCTATATATAGTACTAATTTTTATATAAGCTAATATACATGCAATACTTCATACAACTTGTATTATATAAAATAAAACTTTAATTATATAATAAGGTGTAATGCGGATGTCTACAACACACATACACTCAGTTAGATATAAACAGAATCGACGGAGTATGATTTGTTATGATGGCTTTGAAGGACTATGTTTCTATGATGTCTGCCTGGTGATGTTGATGGATGAGATATAGAACGTTCTACCGTATGAACAACTCCACTGTCAGTTTCTTTTAAAGAGTGTCCACTACTACTGAAGTCATCTGTTGAGAACTGACCCCTTGCTTCAGCAAGCTTTTCTAACCATGCTGTCTGAAAACAAATGAAGAAAACAGGATAAGGACTTATTTAGTCTTGCAGCAATTAGCATACATGTATGCTAATATGGTTGTTGTTTTTATAAGGTATTATTATACCCCACATAATAAAGAATCAATTTTATTGGTTAAAAGATAATCATATGACATAAAATAATCTGGATATTTTTGCTTCTATTCACCGCCAACGATGAATAACCTCAAGAATTACACACGTCCGTTGAATAACCCTATTATTCAACGGTGAATAACCTCAAGAATTACACATGTCCATTGAATAATCCTATTATTCAACGGTGAATAACCTCAAGAATTACACACGTCTATTGAATAACCCTATTATTCAACGGTGTAAAAACATGGAATAATACTTTAACAATTCAAATATTAAACAGTATATTTCAACTGAATCGGTGAATATCCAAAATTGTCAACCCCACTATGGTTATTTCCCTCGGGCTAAAGCCCTCGTGGAAATAACCCTAGGTTGACAATCTTGGATATTCACATCTTCCGAGGGCCGTAATTGTATATTAATCATCGGTTGTACTAAATGATTATCCAGAACAAAATAAGAAAGAATTTAAGTTTTGACTTAAGTTTTTGATCGTTAACTTCAAGGCGAGATCTTCCAATGGGTACACTGATTTGAAATTTATGAAATGATACTGATGGCATTTTCAAAGTACATGTACCAAATATTATATATATTGGTAAAAACAAATAATAATAGAGGACCCAGCAAAGTCAAAAATGTAATAAGCATGGCATATCTTAAATCAAAGATCCTACTTAAAGAATGGAAGACAAGTATATATATTGTGTTCCTGTCTTGTTTATATTATACCTTCGAAGCATCGCTAGGTGAACTCATTGTAAAAACTCCAATAATCTGTTGAAAACGGCTAATCTGTACTATCACGAAGGCACACTTTAAGCCATTTGCTGTAAAAAAAAAATAATGAATGTGATTTATTCGATTTGGATATAACACGTAAATATACTTAGATATAAGTCAGAAGTGGCTATGTTGTACAATATAATTATACTTCAAAGCACTAAAAAAAAGTCAACAGGATTACCAGACGATTTACTTACCTAAACATTTTGATTGTAATTCAATCATTACATTATAAAACGTCAGAGTTCCCATTATGTCTATAATGCAGATCGCAACAAGCTAATGTTGTCCAGGCATTTTTTATATGGTTTTTGTTTTGTTTGTTTGTTTGTGTATGTTCTATGATTAATTTCATGAAAAGTTGGTAGATTACAGACTTTGCTCATCCTATTTAGACCCTTTGGACTTATTGGTCCCAAAAATTTAAATTATTTGGCTTTCCAATATTTCGATATTGAGCGTACCTGATGAAGGTTATTTCAGAAACGTGTCATGCGCAGTAAACTTGATATCTACATTTTATCAGTGCGCATGGCGCGTTTCTGGAACAACTTTCATCAAGTAGTACTAATTAGTAGTAAATTATCATTATATATATATATATATATCATACCTGCAGCCTCTGTTTGAGACACATCATGGACACTCAAACGATCGAGAGCTATTGGTTGTCGATGTACGGTATACTGTACTTTATCAGACTGGCCTGTTGATTGTTGTTTAATATGATTTGGTTCAATAATAGATTGTTTCTGAAAAAATACATGACAAGAATTATCTTTAATTGGATATAAAGCCACTCAACTGTAAGTAATTCATCTGAGGACAATTTGATAAGTTAATAAATATAAGTAGATTGGTGTTCATTGGATTCTCTATTTTGATCATTCATCGGTATTCCTTCAATGATTTTCAGTAAATTACATACAACGAACCATATGTATTTGCACAGAAAATTTTCTTTAAAAGATGTCTGTTTTTCCAAAGAGCATTAAAGGGGAACAACACGTTTTATTTTACAATGTATTGTGTTTGATCCATGCATCTTAATAAATGACAGTATGACTGCTATAGCACAAACATGTCAAATGATTATACGTACTTTTCTAGCCCCTTTCTTGTGTCTTGTTATTAATAATATATCATCAAATAGAAAAAGGTATACGTCTGTAGATTTTGTGGTTTCTAAAAGAAAAATGAACAAATATTTTAATACGACGAAAATGTAAATATATTTGAATAAATTGAAATACTTAGCTATCTAAGTGTGAGCTTAAACTCCCCTGTCACTAAGACAAGCTGGAAGATACTTAAGATATCATCTGTAGCCGTAAATCTGAGGACAGGGAGTATAAAACATGACCAAGAGTAAAAGGAGTAAAAGACAAACGATAGTCCGCAAAACGCTGCTCCGAAAATTAAAGATTGAGCAACTAATAAATGGGAAAACAAAAAAATTACCATACCGTCAAAATCATTTCTAAATCTGAAAGAACAATCACAGAAATAGGCGACATTGATACAGGTAATACCCTTATACAGGACCACTCAGGCGACATTGATACCGGTAACACACTTATACAGGACCACTCAGGCGACATTGATACCGGTAACACACTTATACAGGACCACTCAGGCGACATTGATACAGGTAATACCCTTATACAGGACCACTCAGGCGACATTGATACCGGTAATACACTTATACAGGACCACTCGGGCGACATTGATACAGGTAATACCCTTATACAGGACCACTCAGGCGACATTGATACAGGTAATACCCTTATACAGGACCACTCAGGCGACATTAATACCGGTAACACACTTATACAGGACCCCTCAGGCGACATTGGTACCGGTAACACACTTATACAGGACCACTCAGGCGACATTGATACAGGTAATACCCTTATACAGGACCACTCAGGCGACATTGATACCGGTAATACACTTATACAAGACCGCTCACTTTCTGGGCTTGATACAGATACTACCTTTTACATATCTTTGTTGCTAAAGTTACAAAGCATTAACAGATGTCTTATATTCCAACTTCTTGATAATAACACACACCAACTTCTTGATAATAACACACACTGGTTCTAGGTGTCAATTAGACAATATAACAGAAATTTGAACGAATGAAAATGTTATTTTACTTAAGAAACGTTAATAATCGCATGTTGTCAGGTTCAATAGTTAACATCTAGGATAAGTAAATGTTTTAAGATGCCAAAGGGGTAATCAGAAGCCTTAAATCGAAGAAGGACAAACAATACAATGGCTGAAAGAAAAGGGACAAAAGGACAAACAACGATCTACAAAACACTACACAAAAAGCAAAAAATCGAGCAACACGAACGTTAACCCAACTAAAAAGGCGGGTGAAATCCAATGCTTCAGAAGGGTAAGCAGAAATGGATATGCAATTACAGACAAATTGTGACATATTAGTATTATTACCTTCTTTTTTAAAGAACGATATCAATTAAGATTCTGATCTGGTGAGGGCTCATCATTGAAATCCCAGAGAAAGAGTAGTATAGAGGCCATCAATTTGTGCGTTAATTAACTACAATATACCGAATTACATATACATTTTTATCTATGTCAATACCACGAGAAAATAACTTGCAATGTCAATCCATGAGTAATGGATAAGAAAAACGTTTTGTATCTGTCATTTTTGTGCATCTGATTTCTCTATCTTATCTAAAATCATGTTGTCACGTGGAATCAACCCGAATTCCACTTAAAACCAGTAAGTGAACTCAAGTGCTCCGTAAGGATAAGTTTACACTTCCTGTTTCACTAGGGGTACCGGATGTGCTACTGCTAAACGACACGAACATGAGATATGGAAATCGAAATTGGACACAAGCATATCAAATAAGGAAAGTGGCAATGAAAAAAAAACTTATAATTTGTGCGAGCTGCATATAAAATACGATCTGCATAAAATATACGACGATTAATCCGTGTTTTTTTTTCTCTGATGCCGGCTATATTGCGTTGGAATGATTCTCTATGTTTGCGATTACATATTTCTCTTGAACGAATTAATGACATCAGTAAATACCACTTACTGAATATTCGTTTTCCTAATGTTCTATATAATCGCGCTTCTTTTAATCTACAACTGATTTTGAATACTTACCAACAAGCGTTAATGGACCTTCGTGTAAGAGCTGTCTGGTAGGGCAACCCAGTAATTTCTCACATGGCTGACGTAGTAATGTCGATTTTAGATACTGCAAAAAAATGTTTTCATTATTATATATGAGTCCACTTCTTTGATGCATTAGAGTGATCGCTTCGAATGTGGTGTTCTTGAATAAATCGTAAGAATATAAAAATTGATATTTCTTGTTTCTTCGCTAAGCACACAACATTAAGGAGTGAAAAAAATGTTGTTTGAATCTAAGTCAAGATGATATGTCCGAGTGGATCGACATGTCTGTCTATCTGTGGACTGTTGTTTCAATAAGCCATTACTATAAATATCCAACATAAAATAAATGTAAGAAAACAACAGTAGGAATGTGTCGTTTACACAAAGTCATGCAGATCAGTTGTTATTAGCAATTACAATATTCGTGTTGATTATGATGATTGAATTCAGTAAATATGCTTCAACAAACAACACAACATTAACAGAAACCAATAATAGCAGTAATGTTACTGTAAATCAACTGCTTACAGCGACAAACCTGTACTTATACCTTGATGTCCAAAACTAATTATTTTCTCTGTAATTTATTACTCATTTTTATGCAAACCTCTTCGCGAAGGTTTACAGAAAAATAACAAATACATAATAACATGACAATAATCAACTACAAAATAAACAACATATACTAATATATATAAATGCGTTGTATTTTTGCTGAACACCAAGACTGTTAACATACTAAATTAATTAAATAATGTGGAGTGAAAATTGAATCTGTGTCACAAATGACCACCGATATGTTTCACTTGTAAGTACTTCCCGGCTGTTACTCATTCATGATATATCACCTGGTTTGTAACTAGAATAACACAAAGGATGCCACTAGTGGAGCAGGAACTGTTTACCCTTCCAGATCACATTTCTTCATTGTGTTGTATGTGTGTTGTTTAATGCACAAACAAAACATAATACTACAGAGAAAACAATTAAACACTATCTACTTTCTTATTTTATTATATTTTATTACATATGACATGTATCTGTTTGCTCCATAACAGTTTTGGGCAATAATTAAACTGCTTACCTCTGGTATGAATATTCTGTGATCAAAATCTGTGACAGGGGGCCACATTAATTGTCTTTGTATCTCCTGTAATCGTTCATAATTTTTTGCCCATCGCATTTTATCTTCCATTTGTTCTGTCGAAGAAATAAGTTGTACCAGTTAAAAAGTGAAGTGTTTATAAAAGCGATTCATAATCTTCTAATACACAAGCAAGGACAGACAAAAGAAATCATTACTTAGAAAAGGGGTCGTAGTGGAGGCAAATGTATGTTTGTCGTATATATATACATCTAGCAATTCTGACAATGCGAGGGGTCGTCGTAATCGTATGGTAGTTGGCTTTACAGCTACCTATGCCATCAATGCCTATCACCCCTGAAGTTGTGAGTTCTAACCCTGATCAGTCGGATTGTACTCGATACAACATTATGTTATAAAGTTTGAGTGTGACCTACGGCAGGTCGGTGGTTTTCTCTGGGTATTCCGGTTTCCTCCATCCAATAAAACTGACCACCACGATATAACTGAAATAGTGTTGCAAAATGGCATTAAACACCATAAACCTAAATCAAACCTGATAATGCGGTGAGTTCTATTACTTATTCTTAACAATGTATAATTGATACAACTTTGTGAATTTTGACAGTACATTGCGGGATGTCGGTCGTTTAGATTTTTCTCGGTTTCCTCCACCAGTATAACTAACGACCATGATAAAACTGGGGTGTTGTCCAATGTCAAATTAAACACTCGTCATATAACCCTTCGTTATGGATAAATTATGACATCTTCTTGTTAATTTTGTATATTGTGTATATAGATTTACCAAAACTTCTTGCCCGCCACGATATACCTGACATTAAACAATGATCTTCCTTATGCACGCACCACGCAAGGACACGATATCGATCATTTTATACTATCATTAATTAGAGGGCATTCCAAAACAAGCCTGATGTACTCTTCGGGTAGTACCCCGGCTTCTTCTTCCATTAAACCGGGCCGCCATGATATAGCTGAAATATTGCTGAAAGTGGCGTTAAACACTATAAATCAATCAAAACAAACCTGAATTTTGAAAAAAGACATGTTGCATTAAAAACCAACAGGAAATTAAATGAAGAAAGTTACATAATATAAACGTTTGCCTTACTGTTATTGTCCGTCAGTTATATGTTCCTATGTGTTATACATGTAATCACGTACACAATGCAATATTCCTAACATCAGTACTTACGTAATGATGATCCCATCTTATCTATGGCATCTGCCAACATGACAGCTGCTTCTTCACAATCAGTATACTTTCGAATGTTCGCCAACAACAAAGGGAATTTAGTTACGTGTTGCATTGGCGCAACTAGTAGGTCGGCAAGCTGCAATCGTTTACATCGCGGATCCTGCTCACACCACTAAAAGAAAATATGTTTTTGTTCATTTGTTCGCACATGTTTTGTATATTAATGATCGAAAAAAAATGTAGATATCTAATTTAGTGCCTTTCTGGAATAACTTTCATCAAGTACGCTCAAAATCGAAAGATAGGGAAGTCCAATAATTTTAAGTTTTGGGAGCAATAAAACGAAAGGACCTAACTAGAATATTGAGTCATTTGTGACAGATATAATAAATGTGCACCAATTAGGGGCATGTTCTCTCTGAGATTAATGTCTTATCCTTAAAATATGACTATTCTTTTCCAGATCTGATAAAGTCAAATAGAGTTTGTTACTTGCAGTATATTGTAGTTGACATGGTGTAATAAAGTGCGAATTTCTTCGAACGATTATCTAAACCATTGACATTAAACACACCCAATGAAGGTTATTCGTGTGCATCAAACTATAAATCAACGCCTTTATTTTTATTTTTTTATTCATCATATCACGTTTTTGTCATATATCAAAAAACAAAGGCATGTAAAGATACGTTTATAATCAAATTAATATCTCCATTGTTGTTGTTTATTGCATGATAAACGTGAAGATGATCTTACTAGCTGTGTAACCATGACAGTATCGTAACAAAATGTATTATTTCATCGTTTCATCATGACAGCTTTGTTTAACAGTGGAGTCCCTAATCGAATTCAGATGTAATTGTAATTGATATATTAAAACGTGTGTTAAACAGAGAATAGTAACTTAAGGTACCATCATGCGAAGATGGCTGACGCTCAATGGTCCGATTGCTTTCTTCAATTTTCCACATCACATTTTATTTAACGTAAAAAAACGGCGAAGAAACTTTCTAAATTGTGACTACTTATTGCATGATAAAAGTGAAGATGATCTAACTGAGTCGTAACAAAATGTATTTTATCATTGTTCCACCATGACAGCTCTATAGAACGATACAGTTTCTAATTGAATTTAGTTGCAATTTGTAATTAATATATATATATATATATATATATATATTAGCATTGGTGTTAAACAGGCAATCGTTACTTAAGATATCGTCATATCAAGATGGCGGACGCCAAATCAGGTGAAATCGTTGTTTCCATTTTGTGCGCTTACAAAAAGTTTTTTAGCGCAAAAAATGCGAAGAAATTATCTTTGCAACTGCAAACTCACATGTATCAATCAAATGAATTATGTTTCACTATTATCGAGAATACAACTAACGCAAAAATGACTACGAAGGGTTAGAAGATACCAAAGTGGTAATTTGAAAACGGACAAACAATGCAATGGTCAAATGAAACACGACAAAAAAAAAATAAACAACGGTATGCAATCCTGGAATTATCGAATTCAGTTGAGATGGGGGAAATAACAGCACACATATTCGTATGAACATTCATGATATCACGTTTTTGTCATATATTAAATTAATATTTGAATTATTACAGTATATTAATATGAAAATAAAAATTGTAGTTTACCTTTTCAAATTCAGCAAAATCATCTCTAGACCTGAGTTTATCTATATATGTGAGGGCATTTGTATAATTAAGGCAATATGTGTGATAAACTCCACCGTCTTTGGAATGGATGATGAACTGAAAATCGAAATTAAAGAAAATTGACTTTATATTGTACACCAGACATTCATAAATATGCAATAACAAACAAAATCAGACAAAAATGGCATTGCCAAGACATCATTCATAAATGCAATAACAAACTTTTTAAAAATATTTTCTTCATATGGATTTTTCAACGAGCCTGTCTCTTAGACAAAGATGGAAATATTTTACTATTAGACTGAGACAGCTTAAATTTTGCAATAATCGGTTTATTCAAGATTCGAATTAATATGGTTTCATTGAAATATGTCGGTAGTCAATAGCATTGGGCTTGCGGAACTGCAGTTTATAAAACAATATTCTATATAACTGTTGTCATAAAATATTATTGAATCAATCGCAAAGACATTTTTCTCATTTTTTTCATGAAAGAATGACGTCAATGGACCAAATACACCTCATCACATTAATACACTGCTGAAGTCGTAGTAGTCTGGCATATTCAAAAACTTAAGCAGGTTTTTGTGGTATAAACTGATCACGCATTTTTACAGTACACTTGATTTCTTTTTACATTTGCAACGCTGCCCTTCATATAAACATAAAACTGTTTTTCACATTTTCCCAGGTTATTCTTTACATTTTGAATATTTGTTAATGATATGAAGAAGAAAAATATGGATTCATTGTTATTTAAATTCAAGTAAGCAGTGGTTTTGGTAAATGGTTTGATTGGTAACGGTAACAAAAAGAAACAAAACCACCACACTGTCGGACCAGTTCCAAAATCAAATATCAGAATCTTAGAAAGAGGCAAATTCAATATAGGAGAATACAGTCCATTATACTGCTATGTGTTGCTCGTGTAATGAACCGCCATTCTTATCAACTTCTGGCCTAATATGAGGTTAACTTAAGAAATGTTGGAAATTATCAAAGGAGTAATCAGAATCCTCAAATCAAAGGACAAACAAAAGAAAAAGAAATAAGAGAGACAATGCGGCAAAACTACACAGAAAACTGCAAATTAAGTCAGACGAATCCGTTGTTGTGCATTTGATACAACCTCCAAACCAGTGTACTGTCCAATTCCATTTATTTTACTTTACTTCTATTGGCCTATGTGTATTCACAGAAATGTTTTACAGGTATTTTGATTTTCCCCCTTTCTTTAATAACCGTATAAATCTAGGAAACCTGATAACGTTGTAAGTATCAACGTTAACGTAACTAGCACGACACACCTGGATCTTTATAGAATTTAAGAAAAAAACAATATATAGGGTTAGGGCTATGGTGTTTAACGCCACTTTCAACAATATTTCAGCTATATTGTGGCGGTCAGTTTTATCGGTGGAGGAAACCGGCTACCCGGAGAAAACCACCGACCTGTCACAGGTCACTGATATATAATGTATCGAGTACACGTTGACATGGTATTTTATTCCATTTCTTTATTTCTCATAATTATTTTAATAGAACACCATTTTTTTAAATATTTCAGACAAATTACGGTACCAACCACATTAACTTTCAAAACCCGACCAGTCTGTGTTTTACAATATATCAATTTCACCCTGCAGCCATTGGTATATATATGTTTTTGCTGATCTTTTTAGTGATCATGTGGTAATATTTTGTCTTATTAAAGATCGTTGCATGTAATCACCGCATCTTGTATCTTCATCAATCATTCCAGGCTAATTCCTCAGAAAATATAACTTGCTTCGTGTCATTTTAATCACTTCTTCTTTATCGATTTCTAGTATTATGACATTGTGATATTTTGAGATCATACAATTACAATGTTATTTCCACAGTTTTGGTTCAGAAAATTGCACATTGAAACACAACTTGCACCTAAAATTACCACGATCTGAATGATAAGGTTTACAATACGTTTCAAATTAAAACGCATTAGAAAATATTTTTTTATAAAGAAAAAAAAACTAAATATCAATTAAGTTCTAATCTTACACTTTATCCCAACCATTATCACTTCGCGTGTTAGTTTACAAGATCACTATAATGAAAATGTCCCTGGGGTACGAATGACGTATTGCTAGAGGGATACTATTAAATGCTATTTAACTTGCAAAGACGAATCCATCATTACACGAATCACGTGGATCACGTTCATATGTTATATGTCAAAGTATGTCTAATGCTACAACATTAATAACAAGTTGTTTTTACATTGTAGAAGTGTTAGTCTTGGTCGTGTATGGTAGTTGGATTTCCAACTACCTGTGCAATCAGCCACTAACGCTGTCAGTTCGAATCCCGCATATGGCGAAGTGTACTCGATAGAACATTATGTGATAAAGTTTTACAGTTACTTGCGACAGATCAGTGGTTTTCTCCAGATACTCTGGTTTCCTCCACCAATAAAACTGACTGCCACGATATAGCTGAAATATTGTTGACAGTGGTGTTAAACACCATAGCAAACCAAACCTAACCTCCATTGATGATCGCGCAATAAGGGATGAATTGCTACATTATCTATAAAATGTTGAAAACCCTTTGTGTGTTGATATGAGAAACTAAATGTTATCCATATCGTATATAATAGACCATGTGCATATTGCTGACATATTATTATTATTATTATTACAATTGTACGTTTTACATGAGCTATTTTCCTTTACGACATGCAAAATAGTTCCGTTTCATTTAAGGTTCAATGAAAATAAAATATACTGAACACTTGGAATATATTGATTAATAAATAAGGGTAATAACAAAATTACCGAACACCGAGCAATCTTCCAAAGGGACAGGCAAAACTCAAAAGTCAACAAACAGACAAAATCAGTCAACAACCGGAACTTTAATAAAACACTGTATTACATGATATATGTCATTTTTCTCTAGCCAATCATAAATACTTACTCTATCAAAAGCTTTGAGCAATGCCTTCGTACTTCCAAAACCTGATGAGCTCATATCTTTTAACAAAACAGCAATAAAATCTTTACAAAACGTATAACTGACCTACAAAACAAAACAAACAAAATTTAATACATTAACCATAAAATGCACCATTATGTGTTTGTTTTTGGTAATGAAAACTCTGAAGATATAATTTGACATTTGTAAGAATACAGATGTAAATGAACATGAAAGACTATGTATGGTACTTAACCACGCAGAGTGTCGAAGGGCCTGGAATCAACTCTTATTGAAATGGTGCTTAACATAAAGGTAAACATTGTCAACAGAACATTGTCACTCTACTTGATTTCATTGCCTTACATTTGATTGTGACTTACTGTTGTCGGATGATGAAGATGTTGACATAAGTCATTATATTAACTGTATTATACATCAAGTAGTAATAAGCTCACATTAAGGCTTCGGTAACATGATATGTCTTTAGGAAAATGTAATCTTGGAGTGTTGGTGTTGTATTGAAGCGTACACAAAACATCAGTTTGTTTGATTTTCCGACTATAAGGTATGGTATTAAATTAGAGGTTTACATGAGACTGTATCCTTTCACCTGGAGTGAAATTGACAAAGGTTACTACTAACCGCAAATATTTTATTTGAAATAAAAAAAAAAAACTTACATAGCATATTTCATCAAGGTTTCCAAAAATGTCTTGAGGTTCTGCATACATCAGATGACCTTCAACTTGTACCTTTTTAAGAGGCTCCATAAAACACTGAAAGGCAGATAATTGTAAAAATGGGTTAAAGTTCAAATTGTACAAAATGCATTTTAATATTGTCATTCGAGCCCACTATCTGTGTCTGAACGAAATCGCTATCATAATGGTCTCAATAAAGGAAAAAATATTCGGTAGAAAACAAAATACGGGAATGTATTATCACAGATTAATCTTCATTGTCAATCACCATGTTTTGCTTCACATTTCGTGAGTGGGCGAGTGGTTATTGTTTAACGCCAAATGCGCAAATAATTAGCTATTTCCTGTCGAGAACAAACTTTACATTCCATGATATGGTGATGATTTCCGCTTTGTACTACACCAAGACGCTTAGTTGAATTTTGAGAGCGCCACAGAACAGTCCTCGGGTAAACATGTCGCTCCACCCTTACACATTATACTGATTACGAGTCAACTAGTAAATGCTCTGTCTCCTTATTGCTGCGTGCTTAGCTAAGAACCAGCAAATACTAATTTTGCTGGATAGACCCGTCTAGCATCGAACACACGATGTAGCGCATTAGAGGTGGGCACACATTACATATTTTGGCATAAAAAGCAACATGGTATTTATTAAAACAGTTGGCCTAATGGTTTATCAAAATGTGATAAACGTGAAAATAAAACAGGATTTTTATTCTACGTCTGGCTATGCAAGTATGTCAGGGTTTGTGAAATGTGTCAGTCTTGTCAGACATGACCAGCAACATTTGGGACGATTTTGATAAGGACTGACACAAGATTGGTATTTTGCAATAGAAAATTAATGCGAACTGACATTTTTTCACTAGGACCACCAAACCCATATGCAATTTCGTGAACCCTGGTATGAAACGCATCGTAATCTCTGTATGATGAAAATCCATAGGGTATATGTTCAGTGTTACATGTTCGCACTCACACGCGCCTGCTATACACATGGTTCGAAACAGGCATTGTATATGCACCTGAACTTCCGTTAATAAGTCTTATTCTTTTTTCATACACATGTCTACACGGCAGTTTCAAAAGCAAACAAGGTAGAAAATCAAAAAGTGAAAAAACGAGAAAAAATTCGTCTTGAACTATTTAGAAAAAAACCAGTATTTCCTCGAAAACATTACTAAGCTGGAGTAAGGAGCTTTAAACATAATCTTATTATATATCCAATCAACTGATCAATTCATGTAAGAAATACATGGCTGTTATTATATAATATTCTTTTGCATGTTATTTCCTCTTCTTCCTTCCAATGCTAACTATAAGGATTAAACTGCTATGAGATTTTAAATTAAAATTAGTTTCTTCGTATGGAAGCTTAAATAATTGAAAGCGACATTTGCGGTTCTGTTCCCGATCAATTTCAATTTTAGAATGTTAATTGACATTTCTGTTTGTAGTTATGTTACTAGGTATATTAACAAGAGTTATTAAAGGATGTGTCCATGTGAACTCTAGAATATATTGAAGAAATATCAACCGTGATATTACGCTTATTCGTTCATGTTTAATGAATTATAAAGTTTTTGTTTTCATTTTTTAGCAATATACGCAATTTCTATTATTTAAAACATGCAGTAAACTAATTTACACGGACAACCAACATTTTCTGTTTCATACAAAGGTGGTATATTGATGTGTCTTAGTGGCGCATTACAATTAAAAACCCATGATATACATAAGAGAAGCCTGATATTCAAGCATAGAAAACAAATACTTGATGACTACTTATTACTGTATTGTATTGTTATGTCACTCGGTACCTTATTACTGTATTGTATTGTTATGTCACTCGGTACCTTATTACTGTATTGTATTGTTATGTCACTCGGTACGAGCACGTACAAAATTACTCGAAATTGATTATTTCGGTTGTAATAGTTAAGAAAATTTACGTTTTGTGAATTTCAATACATGATGTCAACAATATGATATTGAATAAGCGTCTATCTTTTTTTTTTAATAAATGAAAATTAACTAATCATCAATGACATGGATAGTGTACGATTTTCAAAGATGAAAATAATTAAAAATCACACTGCATATCCCAGAATTTAATCAGAGATGACAACAAGCAAGAATTGTACTATTAGCCATAGAAAGGTATTGTCCACCTTTCTAGTAGACAGCATTTGAAATATGATTTATCAGCTGTAATTGTGTTGATAGTTTGCTATCATGTTTTATGCTCTTTGGTTTTGTTGCTTCCAAAACTTTGAATTATTCGATTTTCCCATCTTTAGATTTTGAGCGTACCTGGTGAATGTTATCCCAGGAACGTACCTGGTGAATGTTATCCCAGGAACGTACCTGGTGAATGTTATCCCAGGAACGTACCTGGTGAATGTTATCCCAGAATCACATCGTGCGCACTAAATTGTATATCTACGTTTTTATTATAGATATGTAAAATTAAACACAAGCGAAGAAATGTATTACCCTCTCCTCCTACTGGATTGAGTTTGATATAATTATCAATTTTATAAAAATCTGCCCAAATAAAACAATTGATGTCATTTCTATGGTTAGAATTAAGGTTATGCTGTTAACATCACTTTCAACAATATTTAAACCATATCGTGGCGATCAGATTTATTGGTGGAGGGAACAGGAAGACCTGGTCGGAGAAAAATACCAACCTGCCACAAGTCACTGGCAAACTTTATATCATATAATGTTGCATCGAGTACACCTCGCCATGAACGGGATTCGAATTCATAATATTAATGGTGATGAGTACTGATCACATAGGTAGTTGTTAATCCAACTATCATACGATCAGGAATACGTTTGTCATTTCTGACTTACTGAGGAGCCTACATCAAAGAGAGCATGTTTCGTGTATACCTGTACCATTTTGTGAAATTCTAATAATATCTTATTATGTTTTAAGCATTTCAGAGTGTCATGTTAATATGGAATTATATATTTCTACCTCTAGCAATGTGTGGAAATTTGAGATAATAACTGATAAATTTGGCTGAATCATTGTGTGAATATTAATGTTGATTTCCAATCAAATACGGACAGAAAATGTAGACTTACATGTTTTAAAACCATCAAATGGTCAATGAGAAAGACACATTCACTTTTAAAAAGTTCCCAAACAGCTTCTCTTCTCTTTCGTTCCATCTCTGTTACTTGAATATTGTGATCTGGTTGTTTGTCCGAACAGGCAATCAAATCAGACCAATGCAAATTCTATAATAAAGAATATGTACTTTATATATAATGACTGAAAAATGAAAATAGAATGTTGGAATGTTTAATTGAGTAGTTGAGTGAGTGACAAGTGGGCAATTTTTTTTCTCACTTATATCAAGGCGAGAAAAAGTTATATTTGATGAGATGATGGTACTATGCCATAACGTTTTTTTTGGATTTTTATAATACTAGCTCACTGAAACAACAGTTCCCGTGTAGACACGTTGCCTCACTGGGAGTCAACAAGCAAATACTAATTTTATAGACTTTGGAATGACCAGATCACGTTGCTCGTATCCAAATGAATAATTATAAAGGACTTTCACACAGCAAGTCTATAAAAGGGTGGTATACATTTGATTTATATTACGGTATTAGATGCATAAAGCACATGAGGCTACGAAAGGCTTTAAAACACATATTTTATTTACAAACATAAATACAAATCCCCATACAAATGTATATCACTATATATAACTTGTTTATATAATACTATGCTACATATCTATGTTTTTATTACGCTTTTCCACATTGATGTAAATAAAACATATGTACATTCTTTATACAAAATACATATACACAAATTAGACTATACATATATCTAATCATGACTTATTACATCATGGTCAACTTTCGTATTATTTAATGAAATATTTAATGCATAGTCGTAACATAATTTCCCACAAAAGACATAACAACACTGTTTACCATCACGATTTTGTCTTTGTTTCTAATACGATCTAAAAGGTTTTTAATTGTCAAGATACTACATTTACTCAATATGTTATTAACACACCTTATAAGCTAACAGATGATTATCCTTGAATTCTGAAGGTTTTACCACACTTAAAAGGTCTTCTAGCTTTGATATGGCTTCTTTACTTCTTGATCTCATCTTTAAGAAAAGAAAAAAGTAGCATGACACAATAAATCTACTAATGGTTAATGTATCAGAATACAAATAGACAGGTAGACATTATACGTTACTAGTCTAGAAAGGTTGGTTCTTGGCGCTTTGACGGTCAACCAGATCTGTCAAACTGTGTAGGCAAATTATTTTAAAAGTATGTTATTTGAAGAAGAGTTTGGAGATACCAAAGGGGTATTCAGAATCCGTATATCGAAGAAGAACAGACAACTCATTGGCCAAAAGAAAAATGACAAAATGACAAACAACGATCTTCAAAACATTACACATAAAACTTAAGATCGAGTAATACGAACCTCACTAAAAACCGGGAGTGAACTCATGTGTTCTGGAAGGGTAAGCAGTTCCTGAATTTAGGGGTTGTGGGGTTATCGTTGTGGTACTTAACGCAGCTTTCAACAATATTTCAGTTATATCAAGGAGGTCAGTTTTATTGGTGGAGGAAACCGGAGAAAAATACTGACCTGTTGCAAGTCACTGAAAACTTATCACATAATATTGTATCGAGTATCGCCATGCGCGGGATTCGAACTCACAACGTTAGTGGTGATAGGCACTGATTACATAGGTAGTTGTAAATCCAACTTCCATACGAGCACAACCACGACGGTCCTCCCCATTTGAAATTAAAACAAACCAGATATCAAAAATTGTCCTGGTTCCTTTGAAATTGCAGGGTCATAAATTTTGTTGTTCGGTTGTTAGAAGCACAGGTTATTAGTTTCTCTTGAACGTTGCCAAGCAATTAGACTTTACTCTTCCTTAGACATTGTTATATAATGATTTTATTTCTTGAAAGTTGACAGGTCTTGGTTTTTAGCAGTTACAGGACACTGTCAGCAGTAATCAATTCGAATACTTAAGAGAACGTTTATTGCATTAAGTTTCGATAACGTCAGGAACGATAAATCATTATGTTATGTCATTCGGAATTGCCTTAGATTAAAATTGCATTACGCCGAAGTTGAGCTGTGAACGACCAAACAAGTCAAACCAGTATATGGTAAGATTTAGATGTGAACGACCATTTATATTCAACAAAATAGATTAAAATTAAAGATGGTCTTTGAACGACCAAATATGTAAAACTAAATTACTTTATAAACTAAGTAAACATGTAAGCTTTTGAAGAATTATCGTTTAAAATATTGGAGAGGTTGTGTATGCAAACTTTTGTATACCATTGTACAAGTCAAAAAGAGCAATAAATCATTGATAATGGTCCAATTACAATGTAAACTGCCGAAATATGTGCAAATCTTCATCTGTAAATAAGCAAGCTTCCAAAGTTTGGAATCATTGACATTTGAACTTTAAGAGGAATTGTAAACATTTGTGACAGACAGACAGGACCAAAACAATATATTTGTCCCAGAAAGGAGATATAAATAATTGAGACTACGGATGTGAACGCTCATACATGTTAAAACAATATGCACCCGTATGCTAAGGTTAAAATGTGAATGACCATACATATTATAACAAATTAGACCCAGGTCAAAATTCAACCTGCCAAACATGTTCAATAAATTAGATAAAGGTTGAATAGTGAACGACCAATTATTAAAACAAAATAAGGCAAAGATTGAACTGTAAATGGCCAAACATGCTGAACAATATTATGCCATGTCGAGGTATAATTCATGTGTGATAAAGTTTGTCAGGTAAATGCGACAAGTCTGTAGTTTTTCCGGTATCCTGGTTGCCTCAACCAATAAAACTGACCGACACAATATAACTGAAATATCGTTGAAAGTGGCTTTAAATTTTATAAACCTAACCTAACCTATATAAATATACTTCTAATGGAATTCATTATTGCTTTCAACAGTAAGCGTTGGTGTTGAGATGGGTCTGTTATTCAGATGTTTTTATTGCCAATAAAGGGGAGGTACTTTATAGGATCTGTGTGTTTTGCATTGAAACTAGCAACAAACGACCATCTATGATGGATCGTTGCAAGTTGTCCATAGCATGCAAGTAATGTGGAGTTTGAATTGAGTATTTCGTCCCGCAAAATTAGTTAATTCCCCTTTTGGAGGGGTTGTATCCCACTCCTTGTCATACACATGACTCATTTGATCATTACTATCATAGAAATAATTACTACTGCCTCCTACTTTAAAACTCATACGATAATAACTTACCAGTTTAAGTAACGAAAACGATTGTCTCCCTTTCTTTCCATCTGTAAAAAAGAAAATATTTAAATATGTTGGATTTACAACTACCTGTGCAATCAGTGCCTATCACCACGAACGTTGTGAGTTCGAATCTCTCTCATGGTGAGGTGTACTCGACACAACTTTATGTAATAAAGTTAGTCAGTGACTTGCGGCAGATCTGTGGTATTCTCCCGGTACTCATATTTGCTCCACAAACAAAACTGACCGTCACTATATAACTGAAATACTTATGAAAGTGGCGTTAAACACTTGTTACCACATTGAGAAACAATGTCTATGACTACAATGCATGAATTTGGTAATTATTTCTTTTATGGTTTTAGAAAAAATTCATTAATTGTAAATGGCAAATTTGTGGTTTCCGTGTTCTTAATTTGTTTCCCTTTGCCAAATCTCTACATTAGAAACATCACTGGATAACAGAATCATGATACATTGGCATTTTTCCGCAAATCAAGCAACAAAATTCAAAACCGGAAAATCACCTATTCGCTTTGCAGAAAAGCCAACCATTAAGCCACCTCTAGCAAACCCACTACGCTAAAATATAGTTCAATTAACAGAGAATATACCTTGTCACGTAAGGCGAGAATTAAGGGCGATATATTATTAGTTTTATAACATGTGGCGATACTGTTATACATATGTATTAATTTTTAATTTGGTATCACTTTTAACTCGGCATCTTAAGCTGTATATTGCATACGATGCTTTTTGGTATATCACGAAGTGATGGGAAATAGATAAATTGTCCGTCATAACGCTAGGCGAATAGGTGGTAGGAGTATATTTATGGTGATGGTTCGAATCTCCCTGAAGGAAGAACAAAAATACAAAAAAGTGTCAATTTAGCTCCAACACTGTTAGATATATAAACATATATTTCTGTTAGACAAACTTCTGTGAAGGAGTTTTACTTAAATTAAAGTGATAATGTTGTCAAGATGTAGCAACAGACAAGATGTCTTATATATTATTAATCAATATTTTATATATGATCGCCTTAATAAATCGATTTCCTCAAAATAATCAGCAAAAATTACATTTCAAACAATCGCTTCAGTTGTTGCACATGTTCGAAATGCGAGGGAATACTCCTGAGGATCACCATATGTTTTTTCTTTTAAATAAACACAATTATTTATTGAATTTTACGTATCACTAGCCATACAAACCAAAGATAATCTATATAAATAATATACGTGATAAAACATATGCCATGAGGTATCGTCCTGAAATATATAGGACAAGGCTCAGTCTACATGTAAATAATGTAATAAACTTCCGACACACAAAAATACCTTAGAGCTACTGACAAATTTTTAATCCACTTAAATGGCTAGATGAGAAACCATGCAGAAACAAACCATGAGTTGTGTTAGTTTGCGTATATGGTGTCCAACACATTTTGTGTTGGTTTTGTTTTTGTTTTGTTTTTGTTGTTGTTTGTTTTCGTCTTGTGTACCCAGTTGTTGCCAGTGTCTCAAGATTGTGCATTTTTGATTGCCTCCTTCGGTATCCTCTAATGTTTATATTCACAAAAGTATCCGAGACAATCAGGAATTGGAAATGAAAAATATATCCTTAGAAATGTAAAGACGCAGTTCCCCACTACTGGGTAGTGTAGAGGATTAAGAACGTTGCTCAGACTTATCCAAACACTATATACCCTAATTGTTAATAACAAGATGATATAATAGTATACAAGGGTTTCCGAACTATTTTCTAAATTACCAGACCATACATTTAAAAGTCCATCATTAACTTTTATGAACTTAAAATGAGGCTAATTATTTGGCTTTCCAATCTTTCGATTTTGAGCGTACCTGATGAAGGTTATTACAGAAACGCGTCGTGCGCACTAAATTTATATCTACGTTTTTATTGGACTTCTAATTAATATCACAAAATTATGCAATTATTGTCTTTTAATGAAGTTAATGTGGTTCGGTTGACTTTTTGAAGAACTGATCTTCCCAGAGACAACCCGAATTAAAAGACTATTATTATTTTATTCCATATTCGGAAGAAAAAAGAAAATTGCATCAAATTACACGACAATATACAGTGTTACAGCAAAGTAAAATAAGAAACTAAGTTGTCTGAAAATAGTGGAACGTGATGTTTTTGCTCGATCAATATACGATTTAAAACATGTACGCCAGGTGAAAACTGATTAATTTTATGTTTTATTCATTATCAACTTTCCAATGTCAAACAAACTGAAATTATATTAAAATGGAATAAATATTATTGTATAAACAGCGGGAAAAGATATTTCATGTACAATGAATACTACTTATATAAAAACGATACAGACATTATATTTAGTATCGCAGCGAATCCGATCCGACGAACTGTGAACATTGTGATAATGTATGTGGTAATGTCAGATATTTAGCTAAAATGGAAAATATCAAAATTACCTCTACACAACTATTCGTCACTCTAAGCTGAAGGACAGCTTAAGGGAGTTGGTCCAACTGTGTTTCATAAAGAAGAATGGCCAACGTAGATACAAATACCTTGTGCTAGGAAGGGACAGATCTTATTTTGTAAAAACAAAAAACACTCGGATTCTACCAAAAAGTTCTCTAAAACTGATATCATCAACATACTCGAGTTTTTGATTGACAACATATTTGTTATCTTTGGTGGACGTGTTTTTCAACAGATAGTCGGCATATATCTATGGGTACAAACTGTGCTCCTCTTCTCGCCGACTTGTTCCTTTATTCGTATGAGTAGCAGACTTCATAGTAGGTCTTCTCAAGAAAAACGAACAAAAACTAGCCCGATCCTTTAATTTCACGTTCCGCTATTTAGATGATGTCCTTTCACTAAATAATTCTAGGTTTGGTGATTTCGTTGATCGCATCTATCCCATTGAGCTTGAAATACAGGATACCACAGATACTGATACGAGTAGTATATGGGTACGGAAAAAGTCGCATTTGTGGTGGTGCTGTGTGGTGGTGCTACCGGAAGTCACGTGACCGGAAATCACGTGACCGGAAGTGGCCCGGAACCGGAAGTGACGTCAGTCACCCGGAAGTATGTTCTGCGCATGCGCAACCGGAAGTTGCGCAA
>MJUT01039473.1:197255-217099 GCA_002080005.1 Gigantidas platifrons
GGCCTCTTCCGGTCACGTGACTGACGTCACTTCCGGTCACGTGACTTGCGTCACTTCCGGGGCCCTACTACGGCAGATATTGCGCAACTTCCGGTTGCGCTTGCGCAGAACATACTTCCGGGTGACTAACGTCACTTCCGGTTCCGGGCCACTTCCGGTCACGTGACTGACGTCACTTCCGGTCACGTGAGTTCCGGTCACGTGACTTCCGGTAGCACCACCACACAGCACCACCACAAATGCGACTTTGTCCGTACCCATATACTACTGATACGTCTGCTTCATATCTTGACCTACACCTCAAAATTGACAGTGAAGGGCGGTTAAGAACGAAACTTTAACGACACAAGAGATGATTTCAATTTTCCCATTGAGAACTTTCCAATCATATTTAGCAACATTCCAACAGAAACTGCATATGGAGTATATATCTCTCAGTTGATACGATGTTCCAGAGCTTGTGGTTCCTATCAGGATTTCCTTGATTGCTTGTGCTAACAAGGAAACTACTGAACCAAGGGTTCCTCTTAGTCAAGTTGTAGTCATCACTTCGGAAGTTTTACGGTCGCCAACACGACTTGGTTGACCGTTATAGAATATCTGTGTCACAAATGACCAAGTATATATTCCACTTGTCGTAAACACTTCCCGTTCCCTTCCTCGTTCATGACTTACCACCGTGTTTGTAACTAGATTAACACGACGGGTATCACTAGTGGAGCAGGAACTGCTTACCCTTCCGGAGCACATGAGTTCACCCCCGGTTTTAGTGGGGTTCGTGTTACTCGATCTTTAGTTTTATATTATGTGTTTTTATCGTTGTTTGTCCTTTTGTTCTTTTTCTTTTGGCCATTGTGTTTTGTTTTTCGTCGATATACGGATTCTGATTGCCCCTTTGGTATCTTAGATATATGGATTCTGATTGCCCCTTTGGTATCTTAGATATACAGATTTTGATTGCCCCTTTGGTATCTTAGATATACAGATTCTGATTGCCCCTTTGGTATCTTAGATATACGGATTCTGATTGCCCCTTTGGTATCTTAGATATACGGATTCTGATTGCCCCTTTGGTATCGTAGATATACAGATTCTGATTGCCCCTTTGGTATCTTAAATATACAGATTCTGATTGCCCCTTTGGTATCTTAAATATACAGATTCTGATTGCCCCTTTGGTATCTTAGATATACAGATTCTGATTGCCCCTTTGTTATCTTAGATATACGGATTCTGATTGCCCCTTTGGTATCTTAGATATACAGATTCTGATTGCGCCTTTGGTATCTTAGATATACGGATTCTGATTGCCCCTTTGGTATCTTAGATATACGGATTCTAATTGCCCCTTTGGTATCTTAGATATACGGATTCTGATTGCCCCTTCGGTATCTTAGATATACGGATTCTGATTGCCCCTTTGGTATCTTAGATATACGGATTCTGATTGCCCCTTTGGTATCTTAGATATACAGATTCTGATTGCCCCTTTGGTATCTTAAATTCTTCCTACCGATAATTGCTAGTAAAGTACATTGAAACTGTCCATACTCGGTACATGGATACTTAACAGTTATTAACTGACCGCCACGATATACCTGAAATATTGTCAAAAGTGGGGTTAAACACCATAACCCTAACCCTTGGTTTATAAAGACGTAATATGGAATATAATGATTGTCATGATGGTTAAAGACCGACACTGTTTTATAAGTTGCTTTTTTAAAAGACAAACACCAGTAGTGTTCATCAGGATTGCTATTCACAAAGAGTTTGAAGATACTAAAGGGGTAATCAGAATCCATAAATCGAAGAAGCACAGACAACACAATGACCAAAAGAAAAAGGTCAAAACGACAAACAACTATCTACAAAACAATACACAGAAAACTTAAGATCGAGTAACACGAACCCCACTAAAACGGGGTGAACTCAGGTTAACGTGCTCCAGACCAGGAACACGAACCCCACTAAAACGGGGTGAACTCACGTTAACGTGCTCCAGACCAGGAACACCAATATACAATCAATATTAAATAAATATCACCTTTGATCTACATGGTATATATGTAACCAACTGTGAATGGGCAATTATATGAGATAATACACAAAAAACGGATTAGACAGTCACATATTGCCTCTATTTCATGTGCATTTTTTGCCTGTCAGAATCACTTGTTGAGCTAATCAATTAACCACTCGTGACTGAAGAACTAGCATTCGATTTACAGATCATTTTTATGTATAGAACTTCTTTAATTTCTGTCGTGTCAATCAATACTTAAAATAAACATAAAAAAAAGTTTACAGTGGAGAGTGTATTTTTTTTTTACATAAAATATCGTTTTCTCCTGGTCAGGTGTCACTCCTGCCATAGCTTAGTAACAGAATGTATCAGATATAAATTAACGAATTTAGAGATAAGGTATTTGGTTTGACCCGACTAGGGCTTGATCCTACCACACTCATGTCGCACATGCTATTTTATGTTGAATTTCTATCCGATTGTGATGTGCTATTATTGTTTCCTGATTGATTGACTAATTGATTGATTGATTGATTGATTAATTGGTTGACGGGAACTTAGCAATATGCATGTTATATTTACCCCCTCCCCCATGATTGATTGATTGATTGATTGATTGATTGATTGATTGATTGATTGATTGATTGATTGATTGATTGATTGATTGATTGACGGGAACTTAGCAATCATCATGTTATATTCAGGACAAGAACAATTTTACAGAAAATAGGTAGATGATTGGTCCTTGCACAACGGATATCTTGATTACTAAAATGGGGGAATGATGAAAATAGTAGAAACATTATTTCTTGAATGAACTGTTTCTAATTAGAATCTCCTGTATGTATTGGTTGACATGCAATGATGGTATGGCTAGTAAGATAAGGATGTATGAGAAACTGACAAAATGTCCATCAGGAAAGTCAAGAGATAAGGAACTGTGTTTATATTTCAGTTTGGTCAATGACCATTTATCACCTTTTATAATTTCATCTTTGATCGTAAAAGGCTGCAAATGGCATTAGGTTTAACAAAGTGTCGACAAATTCATATACATTACAAATGTATGTATATTAAGGCATACAACGTATATATATATATTTGTTGTTTATATTGTTCTGTTAGCTGGTTTAATGTTAATGCTATCAGTGGGTACCATGTTTGTGTATCTTTACGAAAATCAATCCTCAGGTTTAAATAACATTTTTTTTGCGGCGAAGGGTAACCTACATCATGTGGCTCTATTTTACATAAATGTTAATATTTAAGTCCATGAATAATTGCATTTCATAACTTTCGAAAAATACTAAAAAAAAATGGTCATTTCAACCATCTAAAATTGAGGAATAAAATATTCAAACAGTTAGAGATAGACCAAAATTACCAAGTATCTTCCAAATATTAATCACTCTACGATCTGCTTATGTTAACAATTTTTATCAAGGTCACATTTGTAAATTCATAAAATACAAACCATCACTTATGCTCTGGCTGGATCCGTTTCGTAATGTGTTAAAGTCTGCTACTGTGTTCCTCTTCAGTAATCGTTTATGATGTTCTTGTACAAGTAAATCACCGGGGTAGATATTCATGGCTAATTCAACAGAACTCCGTCGACGTCGCAAACGGGCTGTCAGGTTGCTAAAAATAATTTAGAGTTTTAGTCAATGCATATTTACTGATTAGTTTGTGCAATTAGAAATTGGGTAATTTAAATAGTTTCAACTGTATCACATTTCACATGCACACAACTCATTGTTATCCAAGAAGTGAAAATAAAATGCCAATTGACATTTATTATGAATATTCAAACGGAGCTTAAAACATAGAAAATAAATCAGGCATACTACAGGTTGTGACAGGCATGGCTAAAACGAGCCAAATATAGTCTAAAACAAGCCAAATATAGGCTGAAACAGGCCAAATATAGGCTGAAACAAGCCAAATATAGGCTGAAACAGGCCAAATATAGTCTAAAACAAGCCAAATATAGGCTGAAACAAGCAAAATATAGGCTGAAACAGGCCAAATATAGTCTAAAACAAGCCAAATATAGGCTGAAACAAGCAAAATATAGGCTGAAACAGGCCAAATATAGTCTAAAACAAGCCAAATATAGTATAAAACAAGCCAAATATAGGCTGAAACAGGCCAAATATAGGCTGAAACAAGCCAAATAGTCTAAAACAAGCCAAATATAGTCTAAAACAAGCCAAATATAGGCTGAAACAGGCCAAATATAGGCTGAAACAAGCCAAATAGTCTAAAACAAGCCAAATATAGGCTGAAACAGGCCAACTATAGGCTGAATTAGGCCAAATATAAGCTGAAGCAGGCCAAATATAGTCTAAAACAAGCCAAATATAGCCTGAAACAGGCCAAATATAAGCTGAAGTAGGAAATATATAGGCACAAACAGGAAGAATGCAGACTCAAACGTGTTAATGCAGGTTTCTCCAATTGTAGTGAATATATGAACATGAAAGGGTTAAGACATGAATTGTTTAAAACAAAATATGCATTATCTAACATAATTAATAACTCTCATTGATATAGTATTGGTGATACACAATGCTGTATACAAAGTTCATGATTAAACAAACTAATTATTTTTATTATCATTATGACCTCACTAGAATGTCATATGGAGTATTTCCGTTGAAGTCAACAAAACTTTTGTCGACAAATGAAATTTAAGCGAAAGAAAACTATTTTATATTTAAAAATGTCCACATATTATAAAGCGATAACTAAGTGTCTATATTGGATAGATTGTTACTGGGATTTCTTCATATTAACCCATATTAGTCCGGTCTTCCTCATTCTAAGACGACTACCCTTAAACATAATACAAGACAAATATGAAAAGACTTAGTTAATAACGCTATATAACAAGTATATTTTGTAAAAGGTTAACAGCTTCCAAGCTAACGCTGTTTGAATATACAACATATTTTATTTTAAATGAGTTGTTTGAGATGTAGTTTACATCCCCTATCTCTATATTTCATTTTTAGCAATATTTTATTCATGTTTTGACGTGGAACCATATTACATAAATTGTCGACCAACCTTCAATACTAAAAAGATTGAGCGCTGCATGAAACATTTTAAGATTGTCAGATGTCATGAGAATTACGATTAGATCTATTTCGTAATTAATCCGTTTTCTATTTTCATTTTTAAAAGGATTTAATGGACATGTTTATTAGCTTTTAAAATTAACTTAATCTAAATACTGAACTAGATTCCTAAAAAATGCATTAAAGAAGCGAGTAACGTTAACAATGTTATCAGCTATCACAGATGATTAATCATGGTTAATTGTAGATACTGTCGATATAGGAAACACGGTTCCTTATCAAACGTTTATCAGAGAACGATGGCTCTTTTTCAATTAAGATGTTACAATGAAATGGATTTTTTGCCCCGCAATTTCCAGGTATTAGAACCCGTAGCATTTAAACAAAACTCTAAGACGATTGTTACCCAGAAATAAATTCTCAAATAATCTTCTTTTTTTTCCCTTATAAAACATGCTTCCTCCATTCCTAATTAATATGATAATAACTTAAAAGAAGATTAACTCTAAGATGTCTAATAAGATACTTATTGTAATATTTCTTTGTATTGATTTTCTTAACCATTGTATGATAATGTTTAATAACTGAGTATAGGTATGATCGACTCCATGCATCGGCCATGTCAGTCACATTGTGAATGGCTATTTGAACACTGATGTTGCCAATTTGAGCAAATATATCAGTTGTAAATTAAATCAACGATTTTCTCCATTGTTTAATAAAAAAAAACATATTCATTCGGAATTTATGCCCATTACAATAAATGATTTATTTTCTTTTCAACTTTTTAAGCTTAGGCAAGATTTAGGCAAAATTTGTGTAAAAAAAATAGCATGAAAAATAAATAAATTACTGAACTGATTTTGATATGTAAATAGATTCTCCTTCTGCTACGACTGGGCTACGTTATTTCTCCACTCGAGATAGTTATTGCCAAATTTTAAAACTCGAGCTTCAGCGTAAATTCATTTGAAAATTTAATTATCGAAAGAGGGGACATAAAGTACAAAAAATATACCAAGTTCTTAATTTCCGTCGCTAATGACTGTCCAAAGGAAATTAGCTGGAGTTCTTACGCATACATTTATCCTACGTGGTGATTAAATTATTACGAAAGCTATACTAACTGGCTAAACATGCTAAGAATAAAAGAAAATGCAATATGCTTCTACTCTCAAACAGTGTACGGGTAAACGATGTATAAATATCATACATGGAGGTCAACAGTGGTTGCTGATATCTCCTGTATATTTTGTTTTAAATCTGGAATGACTTCCACACAATATTGTACTAAGTTTACATACCTAGCTGCTTCTCCTTCATCACAGGAATTACTTGGAGACATTTCCGGTGACAGATTTGACGGAGATACATCTCCAAAATTCTGCAAAATAAATTAAAATGACTTAAGAAAACGTTAGAGAAACCCGAAAGGGCAATCGTGATTGGACAATCCAGAGACACAGACAACATAGGGCACAAGACATACAACGAAGACAAATAAAACAACACAGCACAGCAAACCAAAGAAAATGAGCAACACCGACTCCACCATAAAACAGGAAGAAATATAGAATGGCGTGAGTATTTATAAATATATCTAGTATGTATACGTACATTGTGGACTAATATTTGGATAAATGTGCAGAGATGTCACTTCTAATGGCTTGTTAGACTCTAAAGAGTTACGTAATGCTGCTCAAGTTACCATTTTAGATACAATTCGAGCTTCGACGTCATTTTAGATAGATAACTAAACCGACTAAAACAAATCATCCAGTATACGAATGGAAACAGCAATATATCATGATTTCCAGATAGTAGATTTGACACTCTAGTGCACAATTTGGCTTCGAAGATGGTTGCGATAATACAGTTTTTGCTATTTCTGTACCATCAATATATTGAAAACGCGTGACAACAAAGCGCACAAATGGATACTGTCTCAGTAAAATCAGTCTACCATTGTCTTTTATAATCAGCGACATGGCTTGAGGAACAACGCCTTATGACTTCCTAATGACTGGCTAGGCTGCCTGTGAAGGCTAGATTGTGCTTATTATTTTAAGTACAGATAATAATTTCTTCGTTCTTAAAGATCATGACAGGTATATAATAATTATATATGATTCGAATTGAACTGTACTTTAAATAATGAGTGCTGGTATTTTTGTTTTTTTCCTGTTTGGTTAACTAACAAAACAAGATAACGGCAATTGCTACAAAACAACTGTAAAGTTACTATTAAATCAAAACTCAATAATAATCGGTGAATTCAATGTCGCGATAGCTTAAAATCTTACAGAATGCTGCAATCAACAAAATAGGGTTAGTGTTATGGTGATTAGTGCCATTTTCAACAATATTTATCGTGGCGGTCAGTTTTATTGGTGGAGCAAACCAGAGGAAACCACCGACCTGTCGCAAGTCACTGACAAACTTTATCATACAATGTTGTATCGAGCACACCTCGCCATGAGCGGGATTCGAAATCAAAACTTTAGTGGTGAAAGGCACTGGTTGTATAGGTAGTTGTAAATTCAACTACCATACGATCACGACCACGACGGCCCCACAAGCAATGTGCAATGATTCTATTGGCAGTATGGAAAACATAATTACTTATCTACAAAATAAATTCAAATGAACAAAACAAAAACAAAAAGAATAATGGCCCTTTTCGATTTGATATTATTTTGATAAATAAATATTGTTGTTCCTACGCATAAAATCATTTACGTATTTTACTTGACAGATATTGCTTGTTACTCTCTTAAAAGAAAGTCGCAGATGGACAATCGCTGTATATTAAAATTGTTATTAATATAAAATCGATTATTAGGACACTTGGGTCATCATCCGGTCTAAGAAGGCGACTCGGGAGGACTGGAACTGTATATCAGACTAATATCTTATCTGGAAAACTAAATAGCATTATTTGTAACAGATCTTAGTAATGGAAAACCATACATTAGTCAATTGAAAATTCATATTTTAGCCCTATGATTATTTGATTAGCTAATGACCCTTTAATAACTTGTAACATTTACAAACATGCCACCTTGTATACTGATGAACTGTTATATTCAAAGTTAATAAAGAATTTTAATTTGAATTATCTGCTATTGACAGAGGATACAAAAATTCCATTGTTATTATGCATGTGTGTACCTGGTTACATTTATTTTAGAAATACCCGTAGTGTCAACGAAATAATATTTATACGCTTTAGAAATACCCGTAGTGTCAACTAAATTATATATCTACGTTTTAGAAATACCCGTAGTGTCAACGAAATTATATTTCTACGCTTTAGAAATACCCGTAGTGTCAACGAAATTATATATCTACGCTTTAGAAATACCCGTAGTGGCAACTAAATTATATATCTACGCTTTAGAAATACCCGTAGTGTCAACGAAATTATATATGTACGCTTTAGAAATACCCGTAGTGTCAACTAAATCATATATCTACGCTTTAGAAATACCCGTAGTGTCAACGAAATTATATATCTACGCTTTAGAAATACCCGTAGTGTCAACGAAATTATATATCTACGCTTTAGAAATACCCGTAGTGTCAACTAAATCATATATCTACCCTTTTAATTACTAAAGCTGGGTTGATATCTCTGTTGGTGAACTATTAATGTGACCTGTCGCAAGTCACTGATAAATTTTATCACATAATGTTGTCACAACTTCAGTGGTGATAGCCGATAGACACAGATTGCATAGGTAGTTGTAAATCCAACTACCATATGATCACGACCACCATATTACCTTGAGCACCTTTGGGTCTCTTATTTCTATATCTTGGATTTCCGAGTGGAATAAACTTTGTAGAGGATAATCAAATCAACATTGCTATCAAGGTTTGGTTCCAATTGTACAAGTGCAATAAAATATAAATATTTACGATGGACGTAAAGTTATGATAAATGTGAGCAAAAATGAACATCCTTCGAATATTAACAATATGGTCACAGATGAGCATACTGTTCATATAAATATTAAACCTGCTCGATCAATATTTAACACAGTATTCATGATGTTTATAACAACTACATCGCAATTAAAACTTTGCATTGCCAATGCAATAATGTCTTCCAGTAAATCATTGTTTCTTTAAATATGCTAGAAATGAATAATAATCCTGGTGAACAATGTCTTCTTTTAAAAGGCAACTTATAACAAGAGTAACATGACAGGTGCTACATGTGTAGCAGGATCTGCTTACCGTTCGGGAGCTCCTGAGTTCACCCTCGGTTTTAGTGGGGTTCATGTTGCACGATCTTTTCTGTTTACTGTGTAATGTTTGTGAAGATCATTGTTTGTCCTTTTGTTCTATTTCTTTTCCCTATGGTGGTGTCTGTTATTCTTCGGTTGACGGTATTTGGTTACCACTTTGGTATCTTCAAACTTTTCTGTGTCATCTTTTAGTAATAGGTACAGTCATTTTATTCCATTGTATACCATTTTAAATCAAAAAGTGTGCACTGCTTACCTTGGTGTCCACGATTGCAGATCGTCGCCCACGTCTTGATAATGGTGGTGATACTTCACTATCACTTTCGTCTGATCCACTTGTAACACTCCCTGAACTTCGACTTCTTTTGATCTGAAAATATCAAATAAACATTAGTATTCAAATTACTTTGTGTAAATAATCAAATGTTTTATGGTCCCAAATCTGTAAATTAGATTATATTAACCGAAGATCCAACATGCATTTTGTAGAGAATCATACACGTTTTCCTTAATTTCTCAATATGTATTTATCCTTTTAGGAATAGCAATATCCATGCCTCCCCGTACATGCGGTGTTTTTGTTTTGATTGTCCAAACAGTTATACTATACTAAAAGTTTCTATTTGTGTTGTTTCGATCAAGAACAGCAGGTCACTTTTGTCTTCGAAATTGTTCTTTACCAAGCTTACGATACATTGCAACGTAGACTTATGAAACTCCAAATTTGGATTCCACGACGACTGTCATTTATTGGGTAAAAGATGCATTCACCTTCGAACCATATAATCGGTTATGTGGGTGGATGTGTAATCCCCCATACACAGTTTCTGAGTGAGTAGGTGTTGTGAGAGCGAATTGTGTTTTCTTATTTTGTATGTATTTGTGTTGTATCCAAATCGTCTCTAGCCTCGGAAATCTATTCGCATCGCATTTTTGAGTGCCAGGCAAGAGTTCGATCTATGTTTCATTTCTGAAATGAAGGTTTTCTCTGAAAGAAGTAACATCAAGATGATGCTATATCTTGACGGTCAGTTTTATTGGAGTACCCGAAGAAAACCACCGACTTGTCGCAAGTCACTCACAAACTGTATCACATTCAGTCCTTTGATGTTCCACATGTCGCAGTCACAGTAGCGTCTTCAAACATGACCATAGCTCATACCCTAAAACGATTCTGAAAAGGCCCCTAGCCTGCGTTGATCGATATTCTTCACTTCTGTTGATTTTCTTATGGCTGTGGTAAACATTACTACGGTGCTACTTATCGCCATATCTTGTCTGCTAAATTGTCTGAGAGTAATATCTATTATAAATTTCTGGAACAGGAAGAATCCCATCATTTCATTGTTTCATAATCGCCTTTAAGCACCGTTTAACATTTTGATGACATAAATCTGACTTGAATAGCTGATATTGTTGCTATGAGGCTCAATTTCATACTTACAACCAATCTGAAGCGTAATACTTATAAGAGATTTTTGTTATACTTTACTAATATGATCAATATAATCATTATTTCAATGCATCACACAAACAGCAGTGGGATTTATTTTCGTGACCTCTACATGACATACGATTATATATTGTATCATTTTCCTATTAATTAAGCAAGCTTATTTACTCGGGTTTTTCTTAAGGTGATTTTAACACCTACCTTACGTGGTACTGATAGAAAATTGTGGGTTCGATGAGGACTATATGATTTTCCCTTTTGAGAATCTGTAAAATAGAAAAATGAACATTTTAGAGGTTTACATATTTACGCCGTAATACCATCATTACACACAATATCTAACCATTATCGAGCAAGATAGGTTAAGGCTTAATAAAGATAAATATCATTAAAATTATATAACGAGAAAACAAACACGAATTACAAAGAAAATATCATATAGATTAGTATAAGCCAAGTCTGGAACAATGTACCAAAAAGTATTGTGAATATATACAATACTTGTGCACTGTCGAAGCATACAGGTAATATGTGTATGAGGCTTGGAAACGGGGGGAAAGGCGAGGCTTCGCCGAGCCCTTTCCCACGTTTCGCGCCGAATACACATATTTACTTATATGCTTCGACAGTGCACATGTATTGTATTTATCCTGCAATTTTAAATCGTAAATAAACGTTTACTGGACGATGATAAAAGTATTTGAAATAATTTTGTGTATGCATTTGAAAACAATATCCCCCAATGTGCCCCGATGAGTTTGCCAAATATAAAATCTTATTCTATTTATAACTGACCAATATCAAAAAAAATATTGGGCAGGTTTAGTTTATGATGATTTTATTTGTTAAATTAACAAAAGGGATAGGACACAAGTTTTGCCAACTTATGAAGTCTTCTCCCATTAATACAATAAATTCACATAGTATAATGATCATTCTGAGCATGCATATAATACATATAGAAAATATATTGTAAATAATGTAATAAACGAATTAATAACAAAAAATAAAAATTGTGTTGGATGGATGCGAGGTTGGAGAGTAGATAATTATCGAGTAATTATACTACAAGGAATCTTTTTGAAGATTTAATAAAATTGAAAACGTGTTTGAAGATATTAATATTTTCTTCGTATGTTAAGTCATCGGACCCGCGAGTTAGTAGATTCAGATCGATTGTCTGTACCCAATTTAAATTATTCATCATATTAAGTCTTATTTCGGTATACTTAGGACAAGTAAAAAAAATAATGGAATGCATCTTCCCGTGGGGCTCCACAAGAACAAGCAGCATCATTTACTATATTGACCTTTGATAGATCATAATTTAGAAATGAATACGAGTTACGAAGTTGAGTTAGAATAATATTAAGTTTTCTGGGACCATAATAAAAATGTTTCGGGATACGTTTTGTATTATCTGACTGTTCCTTTCGAATGGCTTTTTTGAATTTAGTTAATGTGTCAAGATTACGATCAGATTGATCTAGCCGGTTCCAGAGTTTAACAGTAGATGGAATAAAAGATTCAGTTGTGATCGAGAGTCTACAAAAAGGTATTATTAAATCCGAACCGTTTCTTAAGGGGTAAATAGTTGAGCTTTGTACAGTAGGAGGAATAAGTTCTCTAAGATAATTTGGTGCATGTCCGTTCTTTATATTAAAAAATAATTGGAGTTTCCTATTATGTCTTCTACTAGAGAGAGTAGTCCATCCTGTTTCTGAGTACAATTTATCCGTTTTTGTAAAAATTGGTAAACCAGTTACAATCCTTGCAGCATCTAGTTGCAATTTTTCAAGCTTGGTTGAATTACACAATCCACAATTATCCCATATTTCACAGGCATATTCAAAAATTGGGCGGATATATACGAAGTACAGTTTTTCTAGATTTTGTCTGCTTAACCTATATTTTAATTTTCGCAATATACCTAAATGTCTTGATACGTTTAAGATTATATTTTCAATATGGTTATTCCAGTTAGCATCACTTGACAAGGTTACACCCAAGTGTTTATGACACATTGTTATAGGGATATTGTTTCCATTAAATGAGAAATTAAAGTTATATCTAACGTCTGTATTGGAAAATAACATAATCTCAGTTTTGTCTGGATTAAAAGACATTAACCATTTTGAGGACCAGGTATTTAGTTCACACAAGTCATGATTTATAACATTTTCAATTTCAACAACATTTTGACTTGAATAACCTAAAGAAGTATCATCTGTAAAGAGTCTACTGAGAGAGAGGAGCTTCTCTCCAATATCATTTATATATTTATATATATTTATATTGGGCAGGCTATATTGGTCGGTAAATGCTGTCATTGCAGGATAAAGACTAATAGAGTACTCGCGTGTAAAACGTCTGGTATAGTACCAGTACCTAATACGTCTAATAAAGTACCCGCATGTAACACTTTTAGCATAGTACCCGTATGTAACACGTCTAGCATAGTACCCGTATGCAACACCTCTAGTATAGTACCCGTGTGTAACACCTCTAGTATAGTACCCGTATGTAACACGTCTAACATAGTACCCGTATGTAACACGTCTAGTATAGTGACCGTACATTGCACGTCTGCTATAGTACCCGTATGTAACACGTCTAGCATAGTACCCGTATATAAAAAATAATGTAGTATAGCATTCATTTGTAGCATGTGTACGAACAAAAGATAGTGATTATAGATTAGTGAATTATCCTTATACAACAAAATTACCAAAAAACAGATTGAGAATGGAATAGTGTGAAAAATATCAACCAATAAAGTACATTCAATTAATTGAGCTTTGATATGTCACAAAATGAAATAAATGAACAAAACATATATCATTGATTTAATGTGCCCCGTTAACATGTTAAAACTATGTGCATGTATGCTTTTAATTGGTATTTTGCACTTATCTGATATTGACAATGATTTGACAGTTTCATTGTCTGTTTTATAGCAAACTTCGCTTCGAGTTTACACTAAGTACTTTTATACAGAATGAGAATGAGATAGATACTTTACCATTGTATTTAGTAAAACGGATATGAAACAGTGACACATTAAAATGACGACGAGTTCTTCTTGCATTGATACATGAGATACGTGTACCTGACGTACGGAATATGTGGTGAAAGGGGTATACAAACAATG
Source organism: Gigantidas platifrons (assembly GCA_002080005.1). NCBI lineage: Eukaryota > Metazoa > Mollusca > Bivalvia > Mytilida > Modiolidae > Gigantidas > Gigantidas platifrons. Next base: position 211,222 of record MJUT01039473.1, read on the forward strand.
AACTAACATTGTTTTTATTAAAGAATTACAATTGCCAAGTACTGAATAGCACATATTTAGTTTTCCGTGTAGTGCTACGTCCACTATTATTTTCCCTTTTTTGACTATTGCATTGTCTGTGCTTCGATGTAATGCTTATGATTATCTCTTGATATTTTAAAGGTTCCTTATAAAGCATTATGTTAATTTGACCTATTTCACTATTAAGATAGACTTGTCCCTCAATTTGAAAAAAACCGGTTGAAATACATCATTATGTGCATGTTGTATTATTAAGATTGGTATGTATATGGATAAAATGGTGGTTAAGTCAGTCAAATAACCCCGTTTGGTTTTCTTTGGATATGTATATGAAAGTACATTTATTGAAAATATTATTTTTACCCCAAAAAAATATTTATCCATCGTCTACGGTGAACAATGCCCATAAAACGATTATTCGTAATAACAAGTATTGAAGCAGAAATATATTTTAGTCTAGACTTCCATACTAAAGCTTATTCAAGTGTTTTATATTGAACAATGTCTGTGCTATTTTGTAATATGAAATTCATTTAGACGCTGAGATTATTTATTTCGTAAATAGACAGTTTTTCAAGCGTACATAACGATTTTTTTTTATAATTCTCCCCTCTTACATTCATTTAACTTTTATATAAACGTTTTCACAAATAATGAAACCCTCGAGGGAGCCCCGAAGTACAGAAATAATACACAGCTGGTTGTGCAAGACGAATCAAATGTCTAAGTGAGAGGGGGAGGGGTAAATGAGTGTTTGGTCTTTTACGAATACGAAGCTGAATTGCCCGTTAATGGTCAACATACTATGTTTGTTAGGTTATATTCTTTGGCACATGGTAGTTGGATTTACATCTACCTATGTAATCAGTACATATCACCGCTAAAATTTGAGCTTGATTACTACTAGTCTCGATCATCCAGGCAGTTTGCACGAAGTATGTAGAGTCTGATAAGTTTTAACAAATTGTTTAACAAGTAGATGAGGTCTATATAATCATCCAAAAAGAGGGGAAAGGACAAGATTGTGCCCCTTTCAGTAATGTTTTATTCAAAGCGAAGTTATGTGAATTTTCGATTATTTTAAGTTCACGGTAAGACATATCAAGGGTGTGTTTGACTTGTAAATCCATACATTTCATTCATTTGAAGGAATAACATGACATGACACTTAAAAAGTCATATGAATATATTTGTGTATATCATCAACAGTGGCTAGAATCCCTAATATGGGGTGGTGTACACTCTACATGTTTTGTGGTAAGGTTTGTAATTTCATGTGTTATCTGTTATTTGTATTTATTTAAGCATACTGGTGTCCCACGTGATTTCCATATCACATTATGTTCCTGTCGATTAACAGTATTACCACGAGTGTAACTAGTCAAGCAGGATGAACTGATTATCTTTCCGGCTGGAATACGTCAGTTTACCCTCGCTATTTAATGAGGTTCGTGTTGTACTGTGTTTAGATTTCTGTGTAGTGTTTTGCATGTCTTTGTTAGTCCTTTTTTTTTCTTTTTCCTATAACCATTGCATTGCTTGTCCGTCGATTTACTTCTTCTGGTCACCTCTTTGATATCTTTAAACTTTTCTTTCTGCTAAAGTTTTCTTACGCCTGGTGGTTCAGCTTCCAATCAAACGATTCGCCATGCTATAACAAATGTATTGTAGACTACAGTGTCTTTAAACGTCCATAGCCCGTGTTATGTTGTGTATATGGTCTTTTATTTGTAATCATCAACACATTCTTTCATATGCGCATTCTAAAGCCTCGTTTTTCTTATATATTCCAGTCACAAATATAGAGTTTGTTCATTTGACATCGAGTAACATCTTTTAATCAATCAACTAATCATTTTAATTAGTCTGTGTCCGGTTGTTCAAGACGACAGTGCATAAAGTTATCAACTGAATAAATCATCTCTCCAGTGGACAACATCTAATCATATAAACTTTATCCTGAACAAATCTTGTCCAGTCTCTTTTGTCGTGCGTACTAAATTGAATATCTATGTTTATTACTTTCTTTGATCGATTCATCTGCTATTGGACTGTTAGTCCCCGATGGTATCAGCCGCCCAGTAGTCCGTGTGTCGGCACAGACATATATTATATATATATAGTAAGTATTATAAGCATTATCATAGTTAAGGTGAAGCATATCCCTCAGACATAGGTAACCTTAATTGGTTCTGTTTATCTAGTTTTGGCTCTTTCGTGTTCCTATTACTAAAGACTTTTAAACTAGTTGGCGTTCTGTGCACATGACATTAGAAATCTATGTTTTTATTGGTACGGATAACGTTTTTTCTAGTGGTTAAATATGTCTGTCCGGTTACAATGGTATGTGCAGCAGACATATAAACAATGCATTTATTGACAACTTCAATCAGACCCATACACATCGTCAGAATTCCAAGGGGTGCAAATAATTTTCACCTCTCTATAAATGATTTGATGCGAAGTGTAATTTATTTTTTGTGTTGTACAATTGAAGTAAATACAGATTTAGCTTTAGTATATCTCTTTAAATTATTTAGATAGAGCAACAATTTGTTTATACCTCACAACTAATTATTTAGATAGAGCAACAATTTGTTTATACCTCACAACTAATTATTTAGATAGAGCAACAATTTGTTTATACCTCACAACTAATTATTTAGATAGAGCAACAATTTGTTTATACCTCACAACTAATTATTTAGATAGAGCAACAATTTGTTTATACCTCACAACTAATTATTTAGATAGAGCAACAATTTGTTTATACCTCACAACTAATTATTTAGATAGAGCAACAATTTGTTTATACCTCACAACTAATTATTTGCATCTAGCAACAAAGAATTTAAAGTTGTAAAAAATCATATTAACAGTGTCACAAATATTTCCAACAGATATTCACTAAAAGGAGTGTAATTATTTGTGTCTCAGTAGAATCGGAGTTTCAAAGTAATGGTGCTTTTAAATTTGCCATTTACAGCGTTCAAAATATCTTCAACCAGTTATGTGTATAAATGCCATATCAGTATAGATAAAGTTACATATAGCAGATATATTTGTCGCTTCAGGCATCATTGCTTACAGAAAGGAAGTGCAAGGAACCCTGTTAGTTTACCCATGAAAAAATATTTGTTTCTGTGAATAGCTAACCATTCACTATCTAACTAATTGCATCTATTGGTTAACTATCCATGGAAAGAGGAGTTGGAAAACATCATCCAGTGGTTAACTTTATCAACTATCTTGACCAACTAGACCCTGGTATGTATTAAATGCAAATTGTCAATGATTATTGATGAACGAATGCGTGTTGAAATGTTGAATGTGACTAAAGATTAAACGTCAAAACCTTTTTTTTCTTTATGAAATCTAATATCGACAAATATTATGTCGCTCTTGATAAAATGCCAGACGGAGACGTTAAAGATGTGCACACTTAATATCGTTTTACAGATTCCCTATAGTAGGTGTTTTGACATTATATGATGTATTAGACCAAGCCCTATATAGAAATGTCTTATCATATATTCTGTCTCAATATTATGAAGCCGTGAATAATGTCATCCTTACAGTTTCTGATCAAACATCAGTTCCAATAACGTCGTGCATTAATAATGGTGTATACGACCTATGTCATCATAACCCTTACTTCCCGTTATAGGATTAGATGTTATCTGTATGACATTATGGGATGAGCCTTGTCAATACTATTTATGGTTAATTTCAACTTCGTTTTTCGCTATCAGTAAGATTATCTGACACGATTGATTGATTGATTGATTGATTGATTGATTGATTGATTGATTGATTGATTGATTGATTGATTGATTGATTGATTGATAATGGTGACGGTAAAATATTCCAAGTGAGACTTAAATCCAAATATTACGAGACTCATGTAAACGGACATTTGTAAGGGGAAAAAACAATCCTGCTAAAGGGTCAAAACATTGCGCGTATCAAAGTGTAATAATCAGATATGTTATATTCCAAATAATTGATTGCTATAGACTTCCTCAGCCGTTAATCTTCACAGGTTCTTCAGACTTCCGCAACAGCTAATCTTTACAATTAGTTTAGTTTAATATAACTAGTCATCGGGATTGCTGTTTCAATTAAAGGTGTTCGTAATAACATAAGACTTTTCTGACATTTCTTCGAAGTGTAATTTTCAAGAAATGAGCATGGCAGACGAAGCGAATAAACCAATTTGACATTTACTGGACAAGATCTCGACTACCATACACTAGAAATCACGATTGTACAGAGTTAATGACACTTGAGTTGACAGCCCCAGTATATGGTTAGACTGACGTTTCAGAAAATTTCTAAACATTTTAAATAACAATAGATATACCACTATAGTGAACAAATGTTAGTGAAATAAGATAGTTTTATACATGATAAATACAATGAAACTAGACATTTTCGATTTTATGAATTTTTATTGTGCTTATGCAATATACGATTTTTTTTCAGCAACAATAGAAACTCCATAAACAGCCAATGTGTAATCTCCATCGGTTTTGCGAAAACACGTATGCAATTTGAAAAAAAAAAACCTTAGATGAAAGCAAAAATGAAAGAAAAACCATCTTAACCCTATAATCGGGTAAAAATCTAAAATTCAGCAAGATAGTTTGTATTGCTGTTCATCGTCTCTGTAACCGTGAAATCTGCAATAGTAATCATAATATATACCTTAGAGTAGGAGTTAGACGGTGTCTGTGATACGGTGTTTGATATTCGTAAAACGTTTTAATCAGAAAATGCTGAGTCTGTGTTTTATAAGAAAATATATCAAACACGCTTCAAATAATCTAATAATAAAAAGCTGTCGTCAGTATGCCCGATACCACTACAAAATAACAATACTAGCATTTATTCTGTATTTTGACACCAACGCATGGTTAAGTCTATTATGAAATATGTTTTTATTTGCTAATCAAAAAATCCAATTGGATTGAAGCAACACAATACAAACAAACAATAAGACGTAAAAGACACACATGATATATAGAAAATATACGTACATTGTCGGCAAAAATAAAACTTATTTCATCTAGTTTCTTCTCTGGGATGAGATCAATCATATTTCATTTGTATTATCTTGTTTTCAAGAACATACATAAAATATCTTATTTTGATAATTAATTCTATTATTTCTAAGATTTACAGAGCTATATGAGGTTTTAACTTATTTGTTTGTTTTGGGAAATGTTTTGAAGATATCGAATGGGTAGTCAGATGACGTAATTCGAAGAAGGACAGGCAACACAATGGCCAAAAGAAAAAGACAGGCAACACAATGGCCAAAAGAAAAAGACAGGCAACACAATGGCCAAAAGAAAAGGGCAAAAGGACAAACACCGATCTGCAAAACATACACATCAAACTTAAGAACGAGCAACACGAACCACACTAAAAACCGGGGGTGAACTAGGAGCTCTGGAAGGGTAAGCAGTTGCTGCTCCTCTAGTGGCACCCGTCGTGTTATTTTTTGGTTACAAACCTGTTGATAAGAAAAATTTAAAGACACCAAAGAGGTAATTAGATAAGGCATGAATGACACCAATTCCTACAACTTCTGATATATTTTTGCATATGGATATCTAATATTTACGTAAAGTTACATGTTTCATGTAGAAGATTGTTAATTTTTTCGTTGCTGAATCTGGATTAATTCTTAATGGCTAAGTTTTGATAACGGTAGTATCTTTAAATAAAAACGTAGATATCAAATTTAGTGCGCACGGCGAGTTTCTGAAAAGCCTTCATCAGGCACACTTAGGGTCAAAAGACTGGAAAGCCTTCATCAGGCACACTTAGGGTCAAAAGACTGGAAAGCCTT
>MJUT01039473.1:276743-313398 GCA_002080005.1 Gigantidas platifrons
TGGAGGATACAACGGACGTGTACGGTGTATAGCATACGAAACAAATTGCCCAGCAAAAAAGCACCAATGACCATTCCTAGCAAAATCTTGGTATGTGCAGATCACGTGGCATTTTTACATTCTCGAGGCACTCATTTACGTCCCCTCCTAAGGACGAATGTGCATTTGATTTCCCTACAAAACTAGTATACACCACTTTCAAAGAGATTGCACATGTACACCCACACCGGAGAAACTAGGTCATATTTCTATTCTGGTGTTTCGTAATAATCATACAACTTCCGCCTAGAGGTATATTCACCCATGCATCAATAGCTAACAACATCATAAGACTTTAAGACTTAATTAGCAAGAAAGGATATGATGTTATAGTATGTCTGTTTATTAATAAAAATGTCAACGACTTGTGTAACCATGATATTATTGGCTATATTTTATGTAAACAAATTCAATACAAAAACCGTTGTACTTGCATGTTGTTACTCGTGGCCTTCTTATTGTGTCTCACCAAAGATATTTAAGTACAAATTAAGACATTATTCACAATCATGACTCAAATTTAAGCTCTTTAACCTGTAGACTTATGATCATGGAGCAACCATTTAACTTTTCGGAGGGAGGGTTATGTTTTTTCACTTTTATTTAAATCCATTTTTTGCGGTAATGAAATTTGCAAAACAAAATTTCATTCAATATTGGAACCATATTAATTTGTTTAAAAGGCTCCTTAAAATTATCAAAAACCAAAGTTAAGTAAATAGGCTGACCAAAGCACTTCTCTTAAAGATGGTAGACTGGCATTAGAATACGTCAATGAATGCCAGACTTTAGAACTTTAATTTCAATCTGAAGAAACTAAACAACCACATATGTATGCCTATTATAAAGACCCAACACAGTGCGTTCCTACAGAACAGATTATAGTCCTATGAAATAGACCCTAGCTTGGATTCACCTTTCAAAAAATATATACATAGGTATATGATTGATTGATTGATTGATTGATTGATTGATTGATTGATTGATTGATTGATTGATTGATTGATTGATTGATTGATTGATTGATTGATTGATTGATTGATTGATTGATTGATTGATTGATTGATTGGTGTTCAACGCCAATTTTAGCAGTATTTCAGCTATATCGTGGCGTTAACATGTATATTAAAGTCTCCAACTACAAGAGCCTTAGAAATAAAACATGTATATCATAGGTATATACCACAGGACTATACAGTATAGAATCTCCTATAAATATTACATTGAATAGCTGGCTAAATTAAATTTTAGGTTCCCCATCAAGGGTCCCAATCCAATTTTAATTAGGTTCTCCGAGTTGCTATTGTTTCTGATGCGGTTTATCATTTCCTCTTAAAAAAAAAGAAGAAATGAACTCGTTAAACTATGTAAGTTAATTCAAGAGAAAAATACAGGTGTGTGTGTGCTCCAGGCTAGAATTTCATATTTAATATGTAAATATTGATACAAGTGCTTCTCTATGCATTATTGTAACTTGCAATGGTTTATGAGAGAAAAAAATATATATACAAGAAAAAATCAATTAATAGTGCACCGCTATGAATAGATGATCTGTTAAGATAGTAATGTGTACTGTACGGTTTAGTGTTACTTTAAATTTTAAGAATTCCTGTAATTTGAAGTCTAAGGCATGTTATACATACTAGTATTAAAATCATTCCAGTCTCATTTCATATGTGAATATTAAAAGCTGATGATGAGCTTATTCAAAGAAGTATTTAATTTCCTCAAGACAAAGTTCCGAAATGAACTTATTATCTTGTGCTATCGGAATCATTTTCAACACATTTAGGGGTCGTCGTGGTCTTGATCATAAGGTAGTTGGATCTACTGTGCAATCAGTGCCTATCACCACTAAAGTTGTGAATTCGAATCCCACCCATGGTGATGTGTACTAGTTACAACATTGTGTGTCAGTCACTTGTGGTGATGTGTACTAGTTACAACATTGTGTGGCAGTCACTTGTGGTGATGTGTACTAGTTACAACATTGTGTGTCAGTCACTTGTGGTGATGTGTACTAGTTACAACATTGTGTGTCAGTCACTTGTGGTGATGTGTACTAGTTACAACATTGTGTGTCAGTCACTTGTGGTGATGTGTACTAGTTACAACATTGTGTGTCAGTCACTTGTGGTGATGTGTACTAGTTACAACATTGTGTGTCAGTCACTTGCGGTAGGTCGCTGTTTTTCTCCGGGTACTCCGGTTTCCTCCACCAATAAAACTGACAGTCACGATATAACTGAAATAGTGTTGAAGGGTGGTGTATAGCCCTAACCTTCAACACATTTATAATAGCATCAGACTGACAGTCACGATATAACTGAAATAGTGTTGAAGGGTGGTGTATAGCCCTAACCTTCAACACATTTATAATAGCATCAGACTGACAGTCACGATATAACTGAAATAGTGTTGAAGGGTGGTGTATAGCCCTAACCTTCAACACATTTATAATAGCATCAGACTGACAGTCACGATATAACTGAAATAGTGTTGAAGGGTGGTGTATAGCCCTAACCTTCAACACATTTATAATAGCATCAGAGGGTTCATTGAAGTAAAGATGTGTATACATGTCAGTGATATCGTGACTATTGTATAGGAAACTAAGTGGGTTCGGTTGGCAGTACCCCTTTCTTATTTCTAAAGTCGCATATGTCACGATTATATAATGTTTTGCCTTTTGTCAATCAGTACAAGGAAATGATCATCAATTTACTATTTTTGTCTGTGAGAAAAACATAGTTATCTAATTTAGTGTCGACGGCAGAACCTTCATTGGAAACGCTCATAATCTAGATTGGAACGCCAAATAGTTAAACAAACCTTCGGGGACACTGCAGTGAAACCAAAGGGTCTAAACAGGATAACCAAAGGGTCTAAACAGGATAACCAAAGGGTCTAAACAGGATAACCACAATCGACTGTGTTAACTATGCATGATGGGATGCTTACCTTAGTTTTAATAAATTACATTGTTTAGCAACGGTAAATTTTTAACATAAAATGTAATTAATATTATAAACCATGTCAGTTCCGAAGTACTAACTAATGGGCGGGTGATACCCTTAGGGACTAATAGTCTTCCTGCAAAAGTATCAACCCTGTCAAGAGTGTATTTGAGACATCATTGTTCTGCATAGAAACTTTTATGTTATGGCTTCTGTTTGGTTAGCAATAACTTTAATAATTATTATCTTTATTGAAACTAGATCTTCTCAACATTATTGCTGAAAGTGACGTTAAACACACAAAAATCAATCAATCAATCAACATTAAAAGCATTTTGGGACAAGTTGTCAACGTGATGTTATACAATAGTGAGATTGCACGTTTGTACTTGTAACTCCATATGTGGCTCGGCATATGAAATTCACAGATTGGGACCACCATTTCTTCTTCCTGAACTATCTTTTCGTAATAATGATATGATTCTTGTAGTCAGGTCGAATTTTTTAAAAAGTCGTCGCTTAAAGAGTCTAGCGGCATTTAACGTCAACAGAGTTTTGGATCCTAATCATAGGGAAATGCACTAGAACGGGTTATTATCCTACAGATTGGTGATACAATAGATACGCGTACATTGTTGCTATATGCGCGTATATTGTTGTTATATACGTGTTAATATACACGTTAATACTTTAAATGAATTGTTGGGTATATACGCGTATATTATCGCGCCAATGACATGAACGGCCACTCATAAAAATGACTACCCAAAACAACAACATTTGAGAACAAACCATATTCATCACTATTCTTTAATGGACCCTATGAGAGTAGAAATGTTGGAATAAAGCTATATTTTAGGTATCAGCAGCTATCACCACCCCCCCCCCCCCCCGGGGGGGGGGGGGCGGTGTCAGGGGCAAGTATCTATTGTATCACCAATCTGTAGGATATAACCCGTTCTAGTGCATTTCCCTATGATTCAGATCCAAAACTCTGTTAGCGAAATGACAATTGACATGCATTGCTACTTAATTCTAATATTTTTTTAAAAGTATAAAGATCAAGATTACCTACTACTCGAAAAAAAAGTATTGATGCTTTTTGTATATTTGCTGTAGTCGACAGTTTCTAAGCACATGCTAAACCATCGATAGTTCAAAATGGACATAAGCTTAAATATTAGAAAACGATCTTTTTCTGGTCAATACGATGTTAACAAGCAAGTGTGTTATTTGTCAGGAAAATAAAACAAATGCCCTAGAACATAAAAAGCAAAGGGGAATTCAGACCCTGAAAGAATGTGCCTCTCAAAAACAAAAGATAAGAGACGTGTGATATTATGAGGCTATTGATCGACTAGAAAACCCATCTGAAAAGGGGAAGATTGTTAAGGCTGACAGGAATATATTACATAGAATAGTAACCGCCTTTAAAGCAGGAAGAGAGGTCAACATGTCAGAAATACTTAAGCATGAACTTATGCCAGTTCCGATAGCTATTGCGGAGACAAACGGGTCTCTAAGACCAGGGAATAAATCGTTGTTATTTAGACATCTTGTTGAAAAACGTAGATACTAATGGTCTAATAGACTTGCATTGATTATAGATGGCCAATTTCTTGTTCAGAGTTTGAAACACCAGGGTTTGATGACATTTGGTGAATATGCAGACATGTATGTGGGAGTCGTGCTAAGAAAAGGTGTTAGATTTAGACGAATTGAGGTTGTTTCTGATCGATATCGTACACAGTCTATAAAATCAGGAACACGGGAAAAAAGGTCAAAATCCGTACAGCCAATTAGAAGAGTAATTGAAAACCGTAACGTTCCTCTACCTTCTAATTTGCCAAGTTTTCTTTCTTTTCCTGAAAATAAAGAAGATTTGGCCTTCTTTTTGGCAACAGAACTCATCCGGTAAGTTCCTGAAGGCAAAGTTGTGGTCACTGGAGGGGGGTTTATTTCCAAGGACCAGGCAGTGACAAGAGCCTGAATTCAGATAACTTGAAGGCAACACATGAAGAGGCACACACGCGCATGATTCTCCACATGCTTCATTGTAAAAATGTATCTAACTGCCGAACTATCGCTGTATCTGCAACCGATACCGATGTCTTTTTGCTTTTACTGCATCATGCTTGCGGAATGGATATCAAGATATGGATGATGGCAGGAACGTCTAAAAGCCCAAAGATTATACCAATATACTCTGTTTTAGAGACGAATTTTTCTACAAGACGCATGGCCCACCATTTATTGGCATTTCACTCAATAACCGGCTGTGATACTATGTCCTTCTTCTATGGGATTTCGAAGAAAAATGCGTATAAGGTTTATGAGCAAGATGCCAATCTTCTTGAGAAGGAATTGGAGAAGCAGAACTAACTGACGAGAAGATCAAATTAGCCGAGGCTTTCATATGCACACTTTACAATCAACTGATACATCTGATGAAGCTCGGGATCTAATGCTTGGAAAATCGGAGTCCAGAAAGTCTTTCCCCTACTAGTGATGCGTTGAAATTGCACATTGAGAGAGCTCACTTTCAAGCAAGTGTGTGGAAACAAACGAAAGTTGTCAAACCAGTCTTGCCTTCTCCTGTAACCATGGGTTGGAGCTTGGATGGTGATCGTTTAATACCACTTCTTATGACACTTGATCCGATCCCACAAGCATGTTTTGATTGAAATGATATTGTGTCAGTGCTCCACTGGTTGTATAACGTTACGATGTAGCTGTAAGAAAGCCAAATTGCCATGCACAGACCTCTGTAAATGTCATCAGGATAAACATGAGCAATGTGTTAATTCTAGGACTTAGTTACAGCCGAAAACGCACGAAATAGTGAATTACGCATGCGCAAACAAGGTTTATATATATTAAAGTTACAATTCTGTTGTATTTAAACCTATTCATGCTATACCAGTATATTTATACCGATTTCAATGCATAAAAGAAAATTTTAGCCATTCTGAATTATTATCGATCGAAAATATTCGCTATTTTAGTGGTATTATCTTAATTTGCAATTTTCGACCCCTAAATGATCTTTTGCGAATTGCCAACATATTTTTTTTGAATTCCTCATACCCAAATTAGGATAAAAAAAACTATGTTGGACCAAATACTAATAAAATGTCGCTAGACTTCACCTTTTCAGCAAATTGGACCTGACTATTGGTATCATTTTCCAAAATATCAACTATACTCAAGTCCGTTGTAACCATGCAGACTAATAATCCCCCAAAAAAACATCTGTCAGGAAAAAACACGTCAATTCATTGCTCATTTTTTGTACGGTTTATGGTTGTGGGTTACGGTGTTTAATGCCACTTTCAACAATATTTCATTTATATCGTGGCTGTCAATTTTATTGATGGATTCGAACTCACAACATTAATGGTGGTGGGCACTCATTGTACATGTAGTTGTAAATCCAACTACCATGCGATCACGACTGCCCACTATTTTATGTACGATTTTCACAGATAAAACAGTTGCATTCATGACAGCTGTGACTTTATGAATTAAATAGAATAAAAGCAGTACGGCAGTAACCAATTAGTTTATATTTAGTTTTGATATCACAAACATGTACACAAATCTGCATTTGGTGAACTTTATGATGCAATAGAGAGAAAAAAAATCCATCCTCTATAAGTTAAATGGTTGCTGCCTAAGATTATGATTTTCCTCTGGAGATCCAAACCTAGAATCATGGTTATTTTATCTATCACTGATTTCTCTTGCTAGTTTAGTGTACCTTTCACTCCCGGGACCCAGGTTATCACAATATAATCTAAGAAATCCAAGCAAGAAGATGCAACATTTAATAAGTACTGCAAAAAGCTTAAGACAGGTTGCATCTTAGGCCATACAATATGGTTACAGTGCAAAGTTAGACTCCGTATACTACATGTATGTATTACCAACACAAATCATCAAACATTCATATATTGTCGATATATAATTTGAGAAAGCAATTAAAAAGTACTTACTTGCGAGTCTTTGCATTTTCCATGATGCATTCCAAGTCAGACACAGAGCCCGGGTCATCGTTAACAATCAATGGTTTTCGATTTGTCTTGTGATATTCAGATTTTCGAGGTTTTAAAGTATTCCGTACGTCCGTCAAAACATTACTTTCATTAGAATATTGTCCATATAATCCAAAGGAATGGGGTCTATGTCTCATGATAGGTCTCCCTTTTCTGTCTTTATGTGTTGGAACCGGACTTGAATCTACAGAATGTGAAATTCGTTTACTTCCAATACTAAAATCAGTTCTTTTATTATCGGTTGGCGAGCGCCGACTTTTGAACATCATATCTAGGCTACTTAGTTTATCAAGTGATTCTAAATTATTTGCACCTTCCATTTCTGGACATGATATTGAACTCGGAGAATATTTAAGTGTTGAATGCGAAGATGAACATTTTTGGTAAGGTTTTCCGAACAGCTCTGTCGATTTAAGCCAAATATCTCGGTTATAATGTTCGGGATCAGGAGTCCGTGATCCAGATCTATCATTCATATCTTCTTCACTCGTGTGTTTATTGTCATTGTAATCCTCTATTGAGCAACAAGATGATGATGAACTATGAGCTCTTGTGTTTCGTGGATGTTCATATTTTTTCTTTTGAAAAATGTCCCTCTTACGTTTTGAAGGTGATCTTGAATCTACGGGATATGTGTGTTGTCCATTCCATGACGTGCTAAGTGATGACGTGGAGTAGCGTTTATGTTTGGAATCTGCATCAATCGAAACTTGCCTTTTCCGTGGCGGTAGTGGTGGTGGTCTGTCGGTTTCTACCGTGTCGTCATCGTCGTCTGGTTTGTTTGAAATTTCTGAATCTTTTTGTTTGTCTTTTTCTACAAAATAAAGAATGTTGGATAAAATTTGTTTCGTGCACCAAATTCATTTGATTACTAACTCAATGGTAATCACAGAGATATGTGGTATCCATAATCAACCAACGTTATTAAAAGATAAAAAAAACAGACCAGGGTTAATTAAAATTAAAATTACCAAAGATAACAGTCGGAACAATTCCAAAATCGCAGAGACAAAGTCAAAATCGATACCTCTAAAACCCATTATATTTTATACATGCCCGCTCACTTACCTGGCTTGGTATATGACCGTCAATAAAAAGTGGCGGGAATGAACTGGGGCAAGGTAAAATACCAACCCTCGTATATACTTGGGTGACCAGTGTTGTTCTACAAAATGTGAATTGATATAAACAAACAGGAGAGAAAATTCCATTTTAGAAAAAAAAAGATTTCCTCATATCAAGCGTGCGTCAAGTGATACATTTTTAAATTACAAAATTAAAAATAAATATATTAAATTATATCAATACTATATCAAATTTAATCCCAGTCTAGGTCATTAATCTAACCACAGGAATGAAAGGTCATCTTAATTGTGGTCAAGATTATCATTTCAGTGTACGATTATTTTCATATATGATAACTCACCACATTACAATTGTACGTTTGTATTTACAGTCAAACTTGCATTAATTTAGTGACCAATTCTAGTTAAGCAATAATTTGCATTATGTGACCTTAATTTTTATTATTTTACCAAGTGTTTTTCATATTAAATAAACCTATATTAAGCGACCACGTGAGTTATGTGACCCTTTTTCAACATTCCCTTGAAAAGTCACACAAGACAGGTTTTACTATAGACTATTAATTGTGTAAAAACAATATATTTATGAAAAATATTATTTCCTTTCATACTTCAGATATAAAAGAAACATTGAATAGACATGGACTAATTTAGACCATCATATACAGTTATAAACTATTTCATGTGTCTGTGTCTGCTGGGGTCCCCCAAGGGTCTGTTCTTGGTCCTCTGTTATTTCTGGTTTACATCAATGATATTGGTGATAAGCTTCTTTCCTTAAGCCGTTTGCTTGCTGATGACACTTCCCTTGGCTATGCAAGCCAAGATGAAGATCAAATAAAATATGTCATAAATCATGATCTACATGAACTTGGTGACTGGTCAAATAGATGGTTGATGTCTTTCAACCCAGACAAAACTGAAATCATGCTTTTTAAAAATGTAGAAAACTCAACAAATTTTAATTTTTATTTTGATGGAAAATTAATTCCACTTACATCAGATCATAAACATTTGGGGATAACATTTAGCGAGGAAGCAAAATGGAATAAACATGTAGAAAATTTAATAAAAAGTGTCTCTAAACACATATGTGTTTTGCGTAAACTAAAATATAAATTAAATAGACAAAATTTAGAGAAATTATACTTAATTTACATTCGACCAATATTTGAGTATGCATGTGAGGTCTGGGACAACTGTGGTGTCTCTAATTCGAGCAAATTGGAGAGGCTACAGTTGGAGGCAGCTAGAATTATCACCGGACTTCCAATCTTTACCAACACAGAATATCTATATAGAGAAACTGGCTGGGAGAGATTGGCAGAAAGAAGAACTAGGAGAAAGCTCCAATTATTATATAATATCCAAAACGGTAGCACACCCTCTTATTTACTCGATCTTATTCCCCCAACAATCCAAAGTACAACTATGTATCCCCTTCGAAATGGCAACGACATTATTGTTCCATTCTGTAGACTATCTTTAACTAGAGATTCTTTTGTCCCAGCTACAGTAAGGGAATGGAATAGCCTTAATCTTACAGTACGTAATCTTGACACATTACCTAAATTTAAAAAGGCAATCCGCAGTTCAATCTCAGTGCCAATTCCGAGACACTATACTTATGGTCCTAGAAAACTAAATATAATTCTAACACAGCTTCGTTGCAATGCATCCTTCTTGAATTACGATTTATGTAAAGTTAAAATTTTATCAAATGCTTCCTGTAACTGTGGCGCACCATGTGAAAATTCTCACCATTTCTTTTTTGATTGTGACAAATATACAGATAATAGGGAAATATTATTTAATAGTCTTAACTGGTTACCTTCTAACATTAATATTGATGTAAATCTACTGACAAAAGGAAGTGATCTCCTAACATATCAAGAAAATACAACTATTTTTAAACATGCTTTCAAATATATTAAAGACTCCAAAAGATTTACAATTGTCTAAATGATCTAAAGAACCAACACACATCTCCAAAAGTATGTATTCTCTTTTTTTTTTTTATCGTATATTGTCTAGACCCATGTTTTTGTATATAATCATTCTTTGTTTATTTAACTCTATGCTATTATATACATATTATATCCTTTCATTGCGCATGCTAATCCATATTGTAAATTATTGTATTCGGGAGAAGACTTATGAAGTTGGTAAAACTTGTGTCCGATCCCTATTTGTTATATTTAGCAAATAAAAATATGTTTAAACTAAACTAACTATTTCATATAGATAATACATTAGAGTTAAACATTTTATGACAGTTTGAACAGTTTATCTGGTCTGATCAATGTTTTAGTTTTATCATATTTTTATTAATTAAATATTTCGTCATAAAACTTCACACATGGTTTTGTCTATCATATTTCTTGAAGACAAACATAAACTTGTATTGCATTTATCAATATTTTATGAGTACCAACAGTTTTTTCAACACCGTATCTGTTCACGTGACTACACATGCTACTCACAATGACCCGTGACCCAGATTAGCAGGTGTCAGGAATATTTTCTGTATATGGTATATAATAAGTTATATTGTTGGACAAATGTAGAAAGACAAAATAGACTGTGTCAGCTATGTCAATCTCGCAAGATTGGTGACGAATTTCATTATGTATTACAGTGTCCAAATTTTGTAAATGAAAGAAAAAATCTAATTCCAAAATACTTTTCAACAGACCAAACACATTAAAACTGTCATCATTATTTAACAAAAAGAAACCTGAAACTATTCGCAAATTATGTAAGCTTATTGATATAGTAAATAAGAAAATTAGTTCTCCTTGAAAAAATCCATCACACCTTTGTTAGTATTTGTATCATTTGTATTTAACGTTTAAACATTCTTTTCATAATTTGTATTCAATGTACACCCATAATCTTGATAATTGATGTAATGATATGTATTTACTTTGTATTGATTTGAACACTCTCACTCTGTAACCTTTGTAACATTGGTTTAGAGAATAAAGTTATTATTCAATAATACAATCAATTTCAACACGATATAATATTACATTTAATTAAAGGGATCTGAAACACAAGTTTCTAAAAACTTAAATCAATTCGTTTCCGATCAATGTTTTGATTATAAGCATTTACAAAACAATGTATTCAAATAGAATATAGGTCACAATTAAAAATTAAACATCACTACATATATGTACGTTAAGATGAAGTTAGTTCATTATTAGCCTGTACGGTTAGGAATCCAAACATTGTTTTAAATGATACGGTATTTTACTATTATTCTTGAAGTAGCCAGTGTGATGGTGTTAGTAATATTTCTTATATAGTGTCCACTTCCGTCTGACAGGAAACATGACTTAATTTGTATTTATCAATAAATTACAGAAATATGGGTACTGACCACGAGAGTTTATTGCTCATCGGTATCATATATGGAAATGCAATTGCATTAACCCTGTATCTTCATTTTCTTCCAAGTACAAGTACATGCAATTGTAAAAAAAATAACATAAATGCCTAATGTTCAAATAAAGACTACAATTTACAAAGTAAATTCTGAAGTTTTGTTTGTTTGTATGCCTTTTATATAATTTTAGTGTATCAAACTAGTGAGGCTTGGTGTACAATTGTAAACAATCAAACTGGCAGTTGCTTCTTTTGTTTTGTAATTAATGTATGTTTCTCTCAGTCAATATTGAAATGACATCAATTAATATTGCAAGTGTTATAAATAAGATATATCAACCTCAGCAAATATATCATGATGCGAAAATGTATTGACAATCCTGTCTCAAAGGGTGCTTAGTCAAATTATTAATAAAGTATTATCAGGGACATTTTAATTTTGGTGACAAAAAAGTTTCTTCAATATACTATTATATATATATATAAGTACATATAATCTTACCATATCGCTCGACTCCCATTTCCTTAGCTTTTAGAATGCACCCAATTACACAACAATTAATAAAGCAAGTCATTTTTCGATCCGTTAGTATATTATATATATATGTAAGAAATTAACAATCCAATTAGAATTTACGTAACCCCACATAATATATATTTTTACACGTTTTTGTCCTTCAATACAAAGAGAATGGACATGATTAATTTTCAAAAATCCGCTGCTAATATGACAAGCGTATGTAACGGAATGATAAATTGCTTACCCTCAGGTAAAGTTGTATTTTGGCGACGAGTTGTAATTTTCATTTTCCCCTTCGATAGTCGGTCCATTAATAGTATCTATTATAGTTGAACGACATGTTTATTATACCTTAATTTTAAATTCTACTTAAATTACAGACCGAAAACATCGGAAAAGATTTAACTCATTAAAATAGCCATTGTCAGGTTGAGTTGAACAAGTTCATTATGGCTAAACACTCACCACTAGTACAAATCAAGGTGCTAAAATTATAATAAAACTAAATAAATCATATATTACACACAAAAAAATGTGAAAATTGAAATTTTTGTGATTACGTAGTTTAAAATTATTATATATTATAATATCTTACATGGGTGACTGGGTGGAAATATAATCCGTCGGTTTTCCTTGTGGTATATTTTTTTCTGAATTTAAATGCATTTCCTTATTTCTGTTATTATTATTTTTTTTTCATTTAAAAAAACGAACTTAACAAATTTCAAGGTACATTACCCAGAATCATGTTTCAATCGGTGCGTGACCAAATTGAAAAAATTATGGATATAGTTTATGAAAAAAAAAGAAGAAAATCACGAAAGATGCCTTCCATCAAATGGTTTCAGTGAATTTATTTTAAACAATGAAATTATTTTTTATACACCAGACAGAAAGTCAAGTTTTAAAAATCTCCACATCAACGATCACTTTGGGTTTATATACATAATTTTAGCTTTAACGTTAAAGTCCCACTGCCTACATATTTGACTAAAAGTAAAAACCCCATTGTTTTAATGATAAAATCATTTAAACTTGTTTAAAACATGTAAAAAACGCAATAAAATTGGTCTTTCAGCTCGCATTACTATATAATAACGGGTAAAGTAAGTCGCGAGAATTATTTCCTGACAGACAATAATTCCCACGAAGATTTCCGTATTCATACGACCTCTGTTGAACTTGAACGCTACGCATGCGTATTGAGATTGTTGTCAATGAAAGAAACATGTCGGAATCTGGTAAGTGCAATGTTTACATTTTAACGATGAAAATAAATCGTACATTGTGGCTGATAAAAGTTATAATTTCATTCCGTAGGTGAATACATCGCGAAGGAAATATATATGTATTTGCTGTTTATTTATAGTTGTCACCACACGAGCATTCGGCAGACTCCGTAAATTTGCAGACAATCAGTCGCCATCTTTTGATGCAGCATCCTGGAATTCGTCAACAAATATCGTTCTCTCATCCATTCTTTCTCACATATATCAACACGAAAATGAGTTAAAACATTATTCTATTAAATATAAAACATGTATAGTACATTTTGGCTCATTAAAAAAACGATCGTATCTTAGGAAGTGGGACTTTAAAGATGACAGCTCATAAATCTAAACAAGGAATAATAGTCTTAATTTAGTTAGAATCTTGTCGGGGTTATTTGTCATGGTACAAAATGTATTCAACAATGCTTCTTTCCATTCACAGATTATATGTAAGGTTAGGTTTATTCAACAATATTTCAGATATATCGCAGCGATCAGTTTCATTGGTGGAGGAAACCGGGGTACCCGGAGAAAATCATCGACCTGTTGCAAGTCACTGACAAACTTTATCACATAAAGTTGTATCGAGTACACCTTGCCATGCGCTTGATTTGAACCAGCTTATATGTACCGAAGATGTATATTCGCAGTATCTATATCATGAACCATTACATAGTACAAATGTTCGTTGTTGTGCTATTGCAACGTGCCGGTCACAAGAAAACCTTCTCTACCTAAGGCTTACGATCCACTTGCTATCGCTCGTTTATTTGAAACCTTGTGCCCCAGCCATACATAGAAAAATCTGGGTGGAGGATTGATGAATAACAATATGCACAATGTAACCCTTATATCAACAATTTGTTTATTTGATTCCTGGATGTGACATGGGGGAGGGGTGTAATTATTACTTGAGAAATTTAAAACAAGGACAGAAATGATTATGGTGTGCTAATTACGTCGTCCAGCATATTAGTATACATCGTCGACGACACACGGCTGCTCACGCTCGGTCATAATAACTCATTCTTACCGACGATGGTAAGATTAGCAAGTTTTTTTTTCTTTTGTTTCAATTGCCCTGTTATGACTTTAGACTTGCAATAAGACCCTTTCTTATTTTATTACTAATTATTAAAATTTGTTACTGTGAAAGTCCAAATCTTGACTGAACACTTATATAAGGACTGTAAATACAATTGGTTAGACAAGATTTCAACTTTCATAGAAACAATTTCTTTAAAGGTATGATTAAAGAGAAATCTTATCCTAATATATTTTAAATGAGAATACATAACTTTTATTTATATTTTTTTTTACAAAACCCATGTGATTTGTATTAAAGAAAACATTTATAAAGATCTTAATTTAAAACACGCCTATCTAACATTTATTCTGGTCTTTGTTAATACATAAAAATATATTTAAAAAAAATCTTTGTATCTTTTCTTTAGTTGACTAGTATATATTTTTATCAACATTTATCGACAATATATACATAATTTGCAATAAACTCGACAGTCTTCATTGTGTGGCTTATTTTTTTTTTTTTACATATATTTAAGCGAAAACCAGGTAGGATTGAGTTGAACTTTATCCAATAAACTACCACCACAACAAACAAAAAAACAAATATACACACATAAAAACAAAACTTCCTGATTATTTGTATACAAGGTAATAATGAAATCTCTACCATTACTTTGCATCCAACATTTTGCTTTAGATCTTATTTTCCACTCTTTTCCTATTCTTTTCATATTTTAACAATACAAAAAATGTATCATTATATACCAAAGTTCGTTCAGTATACCTTTCAAAAATATCTCTATTGTCGGCTAGAAAATGCACCGGATTATCCAGTATGCTCTGTGCCTAGGGCCAACGAAAATGAAGAATTACATGTAAGAAGTACTTTGTCTGGTGAACTTCTTTTTTAATTTATATGACACAAAATATAATGGTAAAATAGTGTCTAGGGAATAGGGCTGCAAAGGCCATAATCCGACCTTGCGTATCCGTTATGAAAGCATAGTTTATATTTATAATGAAGAAATAAAAACTGCAGGTGCGTCCATAATAAATAATATTTTCATATTAAAAACACCGTACATATGTGCTGAAAAGTATAACAAAATTTTAGCTAATAAAATGATATGAAGACCAAATTCTTCATGGTTTTGAAGTCTAAATATTATATACATATGGGCATCACTACTAATATTTACCCTCCAATAGGTATGGCATTGTTAACTCCCAGCGTATTTTTCCAAATGATTTTGTTCTTCTAGGTATCCGTGTGTGCTCCGTTCTACCCAATAAAGGTGCACTATGTCGCCTCATTATCAATTTGAAGATAAAATTCCGTATAAAGTTAGACCCTAATTTATCATGGCGATAAATGTATTAACACTCGTGTTTATATTTTGGCTCAATTAGCTAAAAGAAGTGGACTGAACTTGACTTTTCAGAGTTACAATGTGAAAAGTAGTAATAAAAATATTGTTTTGTTTTATATATAAATGTTTGGGTCATATCCTTAGAGTGGGCATATGATACACAATATAAGTACTAGATAAGTCTAAACGACGATCAATTCTATAATAAAAACCAAAGGTAATTGAGAGGAATACAATTGTTAAGTACATCCCTAGACGAGAAATATTAAATTTTAATCCACTGGTGGAATGGATTTAATAATATATAAAATAAAAATATTGTGATATTAAAAGACAGACATATTTATCGCTAGTTTAAATTTGACAGAGTTCCCATGTCATGTTAGTACAAACAATTATTGAAATGAAACCATGTTAGTATTTCACTGTTACACAATATGTTTTGTAATAATTTTTACATTTGGGTGCAAATTGGCCAAAATTCTCATATAAGTTTCAACGATAACGACAGAGAGAAGCCGATTGATAATCCAGGTACCGTATGCAAAAATACTTTTTTTTAAAAGTGCCCGAGTTAATCGGCTGTGCAAACTTTAAACATACACTGAGACGATGACTCAGAGAAAACCACAAATTGTTAAAAAATAATTTCAGTGAAAAGACGAAAGGGAATGAAAATTTAACTTTCTGACCTAAAAAATGCAAAAAAATAAATGATCTGACTCTGCAGTTTCGACAAGTTTTTGGAAAAATATGAAGAAAAATACTAATAGTCCATGTAAAAAAATATGATTTTTGTTGTCTGTGAAAACAATATGGCTTGTGGGGGGGGGGGGTAACATGGCCATCCTTTAACAATTAAATGGTCACTTCCTAATCTACTTCCGATGAGCCGTATGTTTGATGTTAAGTTTACAAAGTATATCAGTAAATATAGGTTACCATGTAGCATTTGGACTAGTAAGTCAAATGAAATGTTTTAAGACACCAACAAGGAAATCAGAAGTGGTAAATCAAAAGACAGACAAAACAATGACCAAGATAAAAAGGACAAAAGAGCAAAGAATGATCTACAAAACACATCAAAGAAAACTAAAGCGGATTGAGTAATTGGCAGAGAATTTATTCTTTTAACTAAAGATTTTCAGCAGCCTGGTTACAGTAAAGAATATTGGTCATATAGTTTATTTTAGTGACATAACGATGGAAGCATGTTTGTCAGCAGTTGGGATCATCAATCATAATTATTAAAACGAAATCCAAATATATCGTTTCCGTTAGGATTGGTTGAATTAAGATAAAATGATTTTATTCACCAATTTTCTGCCATTTTTGTATCAATTTTCTAATTTTGAAGACATTTCTTTATTACGAGATTAAGAAAATTGACTATGATAGATCAACATGAGTACAAAGTTGTCCCAAACATGTGGATATTTTTTTTTATTTATTAGAATTTATTGTCATAATTCTAATATCAAAGTTTAATATTATCGTATATGACGATTTTCTAATATATAAGATATATTATCGCAACCAACATCACGATGTGCCTAGCTATAAATACGTTTTATATACATTCCGTAATTTGACCGACATATTTGACAAATTAAATACTTATCATTCTCACAAAAACGATGTTAGTATGTTAGTTCTTTTGTTCATCCAAAACCTAAACAAATAGTATTTATAGTTTGTAGGTGACGCCAAGGTTGTATGGCTTAGTGAAATACTTATAGTCGACAATTACTTAAATGCAACTGCCTACAGCCAATTAATTTATATGCTACTAAATATTATCACTGGTATCCTAACAAAAGGGGTTTTTAATTCGCCTTAACACTAGGTTGTATCAGTTGTAGATTATTTTAATTAATGACCATTTGATATATGGTTTTGGTATAGAATTCAAGAATCCTAGGTAGTATTGACATTAATTTGAACTTTTTTGTCACTGCCAAAAGTTTGTCACCTTTGAATGTCACCTAAACAACATTGTATGATAGTAGCCTGGTGTATTTTATCTAATAAGAACAGAAATATTATCTCTCATGGGGTTTAGAGAAAATTGTCAACACATATCTGGTTATCTTATGCTATAAAGACACCTGATTACATATAAAGCGTAAAATAATTTATTTGTCAATCGTCGTGAATGAGAGTGAAAAAAAAAATTGGTAATTTGCACAAAATCCTCTACACTGGTAATTTCCAGGCACCCAATTTGTATTCCAAAAAACTAACGGGACCGTCGTGGCGTAATTGTATGGTAGTTGGATTTACAACTGACCGCCATGATAAAACTTAGATACTGTTGAAGGTGGCCTTAAACAACATAACCCCAAAATAACACTATTTTAACACAGGATTTTTATAATGTTCTTAAAACATACTGTGAAAATTAAAAGTCTAGCACTAAAGCATAATCTAACCATTAACAAATCATGACTCTAGAGGCTCACCAAGCTTGTATTACTCTGCATTTATTTACCAAAGTTATATGTCTATGCCGAGTTTGATTCGGGTGGTTGCCTTATGATTTTGCTAACAGAGCGACCTGTAAACATTGCAATGATACTAACTTTAGCAAATCTTGACTATAGCCTCACCAAGCATGTTTTACTCTGTAGTTGTTTACCCAAGTTGTATCTCTATGCCGAGCTTGAATCGGGTGGTTGCCTTGTAATTTTGCTTACAGTGCGACTTGTAAACATTACAATAATACATAAATATTGTTGTCCAGTTATGCTAAAATCAATATGTAAACAAATGATCTAGCAGGGGTTCGTTTTCGATAATCACATGACTGTGAGGTTTATAATTGACAGCTTTGTCTTAAGAAGCTTTCAGAAGGAGTTGATTATGTCTCAGGTGTATGGACCTGACAGTAAGAGGATTGAGAGTTTGACCTACAGCTTGGTTTAAAACTACCCTGTGGTTTCAGCTGAGAAGATAATGCTATCGTAAGCTATGATGACAACTGGCGTACAGTGATGGCAAAAGCATGATTGTGCCAGGACATGTCCCGGTGTGGCATATATTTAGTAGGACATTTTTGCTATTTTTAAATGATATAAATTTATATTTTTCATAAAGGCAATAGAAGTATATCTACATTTGTGATTGTAGGGAGAAGATCGGGACTCATTGTATATTGTTACGCTTATGATCCCTTCAATGAGATAAAGTAAATCAGGAGTAAAGGGCAAATGGAGCTATGTTTGCTCTGAATAATAATAAAGATAATACTGTCGAAAATGAGCATTTAATAAAATGCCAATATAGCAATAAAAGAACAAAATGACACAAGTGAACACAATACTGTACCATAAATCCACTTAACTCTGTACACAAGTTACAATGGTTGTAAATGAAGCCAGTGCAATAGTTGTTTCCTCCAAAATAGAGCACCTAGTGTTAGTTTTAGAACATACGAACTGCACATAAATAGACACCATAACAAAACCTACAGCCGAATAAGATCGATGACAAACCCCTGTCTTAAGATTAGGGATGAAAACAGGTATAATCTTGTGAGTGAGAGAGAGGAATCTCACCTCCCTCTTATAACCGACAATGCATATGGCTATCAACTTTTCTGTAGTTGAAGACCTTAACATGAGCCATACCCTCATAATAATAAAGGTGAACAATTGAACTAAATGATATTAGGCACTGACTGTTTCTCTTAAAACCGATAATAGTGTGTCACTTTGTCTCTTCACATCTCGTTTTAAAAAGTTAAAATGTAGATTCTGGTTTCAAATTATTAAATGATTAGCAAATTGTAAATCAAATTTTCTATTATGTCTAAACAGTTTAAATAACCAGTTAATTGTCTGTTCAAACAAAAACAGGCAGCAAATATCAGACACATGATACTTATTTACATTAGAAAGGGATATTTGTATGGACTTCTCATCCAATTCACGCTAAAGTACAACATTAACATGATTATGTGAAAGTTAAAATATACTGTAAATGATTGTCACACATAGTATGAGTGTTGTGAAAGAGTTGATGAAAATGACTTGAAATGTCTGCTGTTGATTTTTTTCTGCAACTTGGACCTGATTTCAAGGATTATACAGACGTTTTTGTGAAAAATGGTTTCAATGATGTAGAAACTATAAGCACTATGCATATCCAAGAGGATCTTGATACTATGTTCTCCGGGGAAACTATGCCACTTGGCCATAGGAGAAAGATTGAGACTGCTGTTAAAAATATGAAGAGTGCCATTGACACTGGGAGCCATGAGTACCATTTACCAATCGGTGAAAAAGTTCAAAATGTGGAAATGAAGCCCAGTTTGTTAAAGATGAAAGAAAATAAACAAGAAGAAATTTCCAAACTAGAAGCGAAGCTGGAATTGGTGCTATCCAGACAAAAGGATATGGGCAAATTTGTACCTATGCCAGAACAAGATGGACCATTTAAAAACAAGACCTGCTCAGTATGTCATATTCGGGGCCACAGGACTGATGGTAACAGAGACCGATCCCATTGTGATAAAGAGCCATGTTCCTCATGGACATTTGTGGGGGAAAGGAAAAAAATAAACATGAAGAAACAAGGGCTTAGAATGACATAGAGAAGGAAATTAGAGAACTTAACCTCATAATTAGTGATATGAGATCTGAAATCGAAAAAATGGATGTCTTTGATCAGAGGACTCAAGCATCCTTCATGCACATAATGAAACCTAGACTTAAGGCTTTAGATCCAGTGAAGTATTCCATACGTACTTAATCCTTATGAAGGAATTTTATGACAGTCAAATTCCTCAGCATGACCAGATGTATGATAAGATTGGGTTGTCAAAAGAGCTGGAATCAATGGCTAATATTAAGAGAAAATCATCCTTTCAAATTTCAAAATGCCTCAACAACACAGAAACACCAAGTAAGAAAATGTGCATTGACAGTGTAAAGAAAACTACATGCACTATCACACAGCCAACTCAGTCAGACCCAACACATGCATGGCAATCAATGATGAATCATCACTACATGTACTACAATCCATAATTTTACAATCCAATGTTTAACAACTCTAATCCATATTTCATGCCAAATCTGTATCATGCTCAACAACAGCCACTATCGCCATCCAACAATCCTCCGTTGCCCAAGGGACCACCACCTGAGTAAATTATTCTACAGTTTAAATGACTCCTTGTAGCAAACATCTAATGTCAAAGAATTAGATTTAGGGAGGACAAAAATCAGATGGATTTTGCTTGCATTTTATACATATTTTTTGATTCAGTGAATTAATACTTACAAGTTTTTCTTTTCATCTGGAGGAAATTCTATTAGATAGACTTAGCCTTGAACTAAATAGTTTTTGATGTATACAACATGTAATAAGAAAGCATGTTTGACTGTCTAAATACTGAAAGAAAATGGACCTTTATTTGTTCAAGTCACAACTACTCTGATTTCCAACAATGCACGGGGCACGGGTGGCTCAATGAGTTAGGTCGCTGGATCTAACAACTCATACAAGCCTATCACCAATACGGCGTGGGTTCGCGCCCGGCTTTGTAAATTACAAAAAAGGGTGCACTCGACTCGCAGTCGCATGTGATCAAGCTTACCAGTTACTTGCCCATGGTCGGTGGTTCTCTCCGTGTACTCCGGCTTCCTCTACCACTAAGACTGGTCGCCATGATATAGCTGAAATATTGTTGACAGTGGCGTTAAAACACCAAAAATCAAAAATCAATCCAACAATGCACACTATCTATCTAGTAAAATGAGTGGGAATTGTGGTGAACATACAGTGTGAATAATAAGTTATCAATAAAAAAAATGTCTTGAAGTTATTTGCATATTTCTCTTTGCAGGAATTGATACAAATTTATACTGAGTGAATTTATAACTATGGAAAACCCTGTTTGAGTTCTCAGTTCAGAAATATCTTTATTTGTTCAAAAAGAAATGTAATTTATGAAATATCAATTATTTAAATTGACAGTATGAAATTGGGAACATTTATTGTAACAAAAAATAATAAATACAAATTAATTTTGTTTTGATTTTTTGGTGTTTAACGCCACTTTCAGCAATATTTCAGCTATATCATGGTGACCAGTTTTAATGGTGGAAGAAGCCGGAGTACGTCATGAAGATTACACACCTACAACTGTAGATTCTTAAAAATAATCAACGAGATCCGTCAGGGTCGATAAGCCACAATTAACAAAAATTAAACAACAAAATTTTATCGGCATTCGTGCTTGCGATTCTCGTTTATATTTAGATATGTCAAGGTCTTTCAAGTGTCCCAAATTTTCACCTGTGGTCGGTTCGTTTGTTGTTTTTGTATTGCGAGAATACATTTTAAAAGTTCACATACTCGTCAGTTCTGAACATAAATTATGCCAGATTTGAAATACTTGTATCGTGTCTTGTATATATTGATCTTGTCTTGACGTCTGTAAAGCTCGACAAACGACTTCCGGTGTTTACGCTATTACTGTGACAACGTCAGTATATCATAGTCGTAGATGCGGTAGATTAATATGATAATAGGTGTTACCTAACTTGGGACGAAGTCCAATAATTTTTTTAAACAATATATCGGGGACCAAACCCCCGACAGTTTTCGTATCCGCTACCGAACATGGTTCATAACCGGAAGTAGTAAATAAACTTTATTGTACTATAGCTTTAGCTTGCACATTTTGTTGTTTATGTGCGATGCTTTATTCACGAGAAAAGCCGTCATTAGTTTTATACATCATAAAAATTATAAACATTGTCGGTCATCTTTGTTTATGGTTGTCAAGAATTACTTCACGCTCTATCTCGCGATATTTTGAACAGGTTCCACTTCGCACGAGAGCTGCAACTTGATTTTTTTCTACATCCTTGTACCCGTTCTTGATTTTATTTATACAATATGTCGTTTTTAGTACTTTGATACTCGTGCCCCTACAAGGGCAATTTTTTACTGCATCGAATTTTTTGCAGAAACCGACTGTAGCTGTACATGTATTGCTTCCAGTATGTCATTTCCGGTACATGAAAATTTAGTCATTAGTATATAGAAAAAAATTTGCTATTTCTACCATAGTTGGGACTTCGTCCCATATAAGTAATTGTAATATGGAGACGCCAAGGAAATGGCTGAGTAAATACTGGTGTTCGGTACCTAACTGTCTGTCTGATATCAGAAATATATACATAAAGGCAGATCGTTTTCCTTTCATGATGCTGACAGTCGCAAATAAAGAAAGAAAACAAATTTAATTTTAAAGAAGTAATTGTCTCTGCATTGAAGTCTTTGATACAAATAAAATAATTTAATTGATATCTGTCTTTTACAGAAAATGTTAAGATGTTTTTAAGTCGAGGATCGAACGTTAAAACGGCACATATCGATTGGATTTTTTGTTGTGTACATTGACACCGGAAGTCCAGTGCTGTACATTCTATCGAAATCACGTGATCTGGCGGACGAAAATAACAAAATTTTGACGGAATGGAAATGATTCGAAACAACGTATTGCTTTTTTTTTATATTGTTGATATTTTTTAACACAGCTTACTATCAAGAGTAATATATACTAATTATAGTGTATAGTAGTGTGGTCACAGTAGCTGAGTGGTTAGATGGAAGTTTTGAAAGTCAAAGTAGACTTTGAAAAGCCCAGCAGTGGTTCTATACCCGAAAATTCCAAAATATGTATATCACTTTTTAAAGCCTAAGCCAGTTAAAGGTTAAAGTTCATATATTCAAGAACAAAACAATAAACTGTAGATTCTTAAAAATAATCCACTGTTCGAACAATAGTGTGACGTCAGAGAAATGTATTATATATAAAGAATAGTTTATGTGTGCTCTATTAATGCGACATTCGTTACAAGTGTAATACGACAAAAGTTCGTGCTTTGTGTGTTATAGTCTCCGGCCACCCACCCACCCCCTCAATCCAGATTAATACCTGCTCATATATGTTTGTTTATCAAATTTATCAAATATATTCATGTATAACTTTATTATATTATGTAACTTGCTGTCATTTTCTTATTTATGTATATAACATTATTGTATAGAGCGGATATACTAAGTTGATATAACTTGTTTCCAATCTAATTGTACATTTATAAGACAATAAAATATGTTTAAACTAAACTAAACAGATTATGAATGAATTTGCTATGTCGATACATTGTACAAATGTGCATTGTATAACGAACGCACAACCCTACTGTGTTTCGGTTTATTATATATTACATAATTTTAGTTAAGAAACAAAATATATTTTCGGAGGAGTGAAACGAGGGAGAAAATAAATTGTAAAAACAATGGCAATGTCGATACCTCTAACACTCAAATACATGAAAAATCAAAATTACCGTCATTAAAAGTTAGAAGAATCAGGACCATAGCCACTGAAACATTTAAAATTATTAACAAGCAGAGTCCCCTTTATTTACATGATTTAGTTCAAATTAAACAAAATAAATATTCTTTTAGGTATCAGAATACAGCTCATCTCACACGGGTAAAGACTACAAGGTATGGGCTAAATTCGTTTAAGTATTTTGCAGCCAAAACGTGGAATGATCTGCCGGACCACTTTAGGAAAGAATCTTCATTTCCATAGTTCAAATATCTTATTAACTCCTGGAATGGCAGATCATGCTACTGCAGTGCATGCTCATAGTTGCTCCCTTGCTTATTTTATTTGCTTTAACCTACTGCTTTTATGTATTATGTTTTACTAGTGCTTTAGTATGTGTGCTTTGCTATTTGATAGTGCTGTTGGTGATTGTAAACAGCTGTCCAGAGAGGCACTTGCCACATGGATTGCTGTTTCTGATTGCCAATAGTACATCTATGTTGCATGCTTGTATAGAATGATTCCTTGTATATGATCTTTGCTTTATTTTATTATTTTGTGTTCTGATATTTTTTAGCATATCATTTTGATTTATTTTAATGTTTTTCCATCATTGATTATTCTTAACATATGTTTGCTTTTTATTGCTACTGAATTGCTGTTGGTGATTGTAAACAGCTGTCTAGAGAGACACTTGCCACATGGATTGCTGTTTGTGATTCCCAATAGTACATCTATTTTGCATGCTTGTTTAAATGTAATTGCTAGGATTTTATGTAGTGCATGACATAAGTTGTTTTAAGGTTAATTTATATGTTTTTATATTCGGTAAAAAGCTCTCTAGAGCTTATGTTATTATGTTGTTGACATGCACGAATCAAATAAAGTTTTCGATGTCTATGCCTATGCTTTATTGTATGTGCTTCGCTATTTAACATTTTAATGCTTATGTGAATATATGTTTGCTTACACTGTTTATGTATTGTATGATGTATGTTTTATTCTTGTCATTGTCGGTGTCAAAAGCTCAGTAGAGCTTGTGTTTGTATATGTTATAATGTTCTATAAGTTATATATGCGTGCATATTATGTAACCATTGTTACATTATCATTATTATTATTACACCAACAATTACAAATAAAAGCAATGAAAAACGATAGTTTGAAACTAAATTTTAGTCTTGTAATTTTGATTATCACAAAAGTTCTTCTCAGAGAATGTTACGAAAAGAAAGTTTAAACAATGATGGCCAAAACATCCAAAACAATGATGACCAAAACATCCAAAACAATGATGGCCAAAACATCCAAAACAATGATGGTCAAAACATCCAAAACAATGATGGCCAAAACATCCAAAACAATGATGACCAAAACATCCAAAACAATGATGGCCAAAACATCCAAAATAATGATGGCCAAAACATCCAAAACAATATCAACAAAATGAACATCTACTTCTCTCCTTAAATCATTGAAATTTTTTTTAAAGACCACGGAATACGCCGATCGGTTTATATGGTTAAATGTACAATGGAGGGATAAACTACGGGTTATAGTTATGGTGTTTAACGCCATATAAGTAGATGATTTCTTAACTATAAATATGTCAATAATCCAAATGTTCGTAAGGCTATAATGAAACAACAGTTGACTTTTTGAGCAAGTTTTCTTTGGTAAAAATAAAGACATAATAGTCTAAAATATGAAAGAATTAATATGCCTAACTAACAATCATATGTTTATGACTAACTGATATTAAGTCTGGCAGAGGTATCAGCTATGAGTTTTGTTTTGTCCTAAAAGTTATGGCATTTATTTGTCAGATACCTTCTTAGCTGGTAGTCGATTAATTAGGGAACCGCATTAATGATGTATCGGTTAGCTTGCTCACCTTGGGTGTGGTAGATCGTGGGTTTGAGCCCCGCTCGTGTCAAATCAAAGACTATAAAATTGGTAATTGTTGCTTCTCCGCTAAGTATGCAGTATTAAGGAGAAGAGCAAAGACTGTTTAGCTCGAAATCAGGATAATGAGCCTGAGTTAGGGCGGACTGTTGTTTCAGTGAGCTAGCACTATACAAAATCCTACTAAACGTGTCGTCAAGTACAAAGCGGACAGCATCATCATCTTATTGAAAATTAACTTGTTCTTGCCATGATATATCCGGAAAATTGCTGAGTTGGCGTTAAACAATAATCACTCTCTCACTCAATTAACTAGGCTATAGGTTATGGTCTATTCAAATGGTTTATCTTTCCAAAGCCCTCACATTTCCAACGTTATATGTCTTGGTCTTTTTGTGTTAAATGATTAATATCTAAGGTGAGAGAAGTTTGTTTGTTTTGTTGATATTATTTGTGGATTTGTTGACCATCACTGTTAAAACTTTCTTTTCATAATTAATTATGTCTGGTTTGTTACCTTCAAATTATCACAGATTTTGAATACCATTTTTTTATCAGTAGATATTTTTAACATACAATGTAGGTTTCGGGGTCGGCATTTCACAGTACAGTAAAAAGATTAATAATATTTCCCTCTTATGAAATATTATCTATACCCCTTTGGAAGCAGGACAACTCGCCCCACCTTTTTGCCAACTCGCCCCACCTCTTGTACCAACTCGCCCCATTTTCGAGACAAGTCGCCCCACTATCATTGGACAACTCGCCCCACTATAATAATAATGAGAAACAATGCAAGTAAATGAAGCAATGATTAATTAGATCTTTGTGCATTTAACACCGTTCTCGGGACTCGTCTTATTATGACTTATATTGCACCGGTACAGGGAGAATTAATTCCTACTGTATGAAACACGATATTCGTATCAATTACGTAGTTGTATTTAGACAATCATTGCAGTCAATGATAGAGGAAGATAACTCTGTAAACGGGAGAAAACTCATTTAATTTGCTCCAAAAACTGTGAATAAGATACAAATGTATTTGAATCACATATCATCTAAGATTACTGAATATCTGGTAAATGTAGTTCCTTACAAGTCCTCCAATGCAGGCAACACATAAACTATCTTAATTTTCTGTAAAGCTAAATTTGTAAAGGATTAGACTGTAGAAACGTTCTCAATCAACTTTAACAAAAAACAATTAGGCGGACAGATGAGTTTTAAAATTCAGCAATTAATGATGACGTACAGTAGCAATTAGGCGTACAGTGACGTACAATGAAGAATGATGTTAAATGCACCCGTCGTAAGGAAAATGAGTGCGTTTACGGTCATAATTTCCTTCCATTGAAAACGTCGATGTCTATTTCATCAGATAGTGAGAACATATTTGACATAATTTAAGAATAAGTGGAGAAAATTAGATTTTTACCCCCTTTCTTCGAGTGAAAACATACCATCCACCGATGTTTTTAAAACGACGATTTCTAGTTTTAGTGTTCAAATAGGGCACTGTTATTTGATCAGAAATATAAATGACATACCTTTGCAATATTTTTCTATTTTTGTTGCTTCAATTGATCCACTTTCAAAGAATAAATCACGGATAATCATCCAAAAATGTCGAAATTTCTGCAAGCAACTAACCTTACCTGGTCGGACAGTACAGCAACTTTTTTTTAAAACTGTCCGGTTATACACTGTGATGAATATCAAAGTTACACAAACAAAACATCGTTCAGCATAAAATATACATAATTTTTTCCACAATATTCGGGTGTAAGCAGAGTAGTTGACAATTGGGGCGATTTGGCAAACAGATATTTACTTATAGTGTGTAAACATTCAAAACTTACAAATGAACATTGAAAGGTAAAAAGAGTTGACCAAATAAAAGTGGGGCGAGTTGGTACGAGATCTGGGGCGAGTTGGTACGAGAGGTGGGGCGAGTTGGCAAAAAGGTGGGACGAGTTGGAGTGGGGCGAGTTGACAGTGGGGCGAGTTGTCTGGCATTCACCCCTTTATAATAATTTCTATATAAATGCGAAATTAATATAATTATTTATACAATAAATTGACCCACAAAATTAATAAAAATAATATTTGTACTCACCCATTTAACATAAATTGTATAAAATAAATGATGTTCGTTCATCCTACACATTTGTACAGGGTTACAATAATGTATAAAACGGACGACAGACGCCAAGACTGCTACGGAATTCTTATTATATTTTAACAAAAACAATTTCCTTTCAAATAAAATCACGTGACAAAATATAATGATGATTAAAAAATGTTGAATTGTAACTTAAAAACGCGATATCATGATGAATATAATATATGAGTTGTATGTCTATCAACTGTACTAGAAATTACAATGTTTGTACTATAAGAATGAAATATAGTCAAACTGGTATAAAAAGGGTACTCAAGGGAACCTGCAAATGTGCCCTTTATGAGCAGTTGCCCATTATATACAGGTTCAAGTTATATGCGATATTCATTTATGGGAAAAGGGACACTGCCCGTTATAGACAGTGATTTGTTATATAGAGGTGCCCTTTAAGACAGGTTTGATTGTAGTTTTTATAACTACCATATATTATGATAGGCATTTTCTTTCAAACAGCAACGACACAAGAATAAACTGAATGATTATTGGATGAAAATACTCCCCCTCTTAAAAAAAATATGCAATATGTAATCGTGTAAGGGTGATTTATAAAAAATCTGTCAGCAGATTTTGACAAAATAGTCTTACTCATTTCATAATAGGATCTGTCATTTCATGAACCCGTATCCAAAATTATTGGTCCATTATAGGAACCACCAGTTTAAACTGGAGGCTCACTTGAGCCTCAAACGCTCATCTGAATAAGCAAACCTTAATCTACAGATGGCAATGGAACATATTATCATGGTTTTGACTGAAGACCAGCTGAGTTTGTAAAAGATTTAAAATATGAGGACATTTTGGCTTGAAAAACGGTAAATTACACCAGGTGAAGAATTTTTTTGTAGTGACAGCAATCTTTTTTTAGTTCAGACTGAGATACAGTTTAGAATGGAAACGACCTAAGACTATGCATACCTAGTTTTGTTCACATTAATGTATTAGGCATAGTAATTTTGCTTATGCTCTAATAGTTAAGATTTGAGCAGATTTTATTTTAGAAAGGTTGAGTTTTGTCAATATAAATAATTTTCTATTTGTAGTAAGAAAAGTTTAAAGACGGGTAATCAGAAGACATTAATCAAAAGACAGACAAATACCAACTGAAAAAGAATTTAAAAAAAAAACAAACAACGGATCTACAAAACTCTACACAGAAAACTATAGATTGATCGACACGAACCCCACTAAAAACCTACGGTGAACTCAAGTGGTCTGGAAAGGTAAGCAGTTTGCTCCACTAGTTGCACCTGTCGTGTTACTCTTGTTACAAACCCGGTTATGGGTCATAAATGAGGCCATGACCGGATAATGATTAGGACAAACGGAATATACCCGTGGTATATTTGTGACATAGATATTCCATATCGGTTAACCAAGTCATAATGGATACCGCAAAACGTTCCAAGTGATGACTTCAACTTAACCAGTAGGTTCCCTTAGTTCAGTAGCTTCATTGTTAACAGCAACCATCTATCAAAGGAATCACGATGGAAACCACAAGGTCTGGAATAGCGTATCAACTGTGAGATACACTCAAGTGGCAATCTTAGATGGAATTCTGACCAATTGGATACTGTTCAGAATGGGAATCTTGCAAGGACTATTCCTGCCAAATTTGGCGCAAATTGGCTGCGTAGTTTTAGAGATGCCATTTAATTGATATTTGCTTAAAGTGCCTATTTCTGTATTTCGCCAAAATCGATAAAACGTAGATATCTAATTTAATGCGCACGACGCGTTCCAGGAATAATCTGTATCATATACTAGTACGTGCAAAGTAAAAAAAAGTTAGAAAGCAAACAAACATGAAATTAAGTCTTGAGAGCAAATCAAGCAAAGGTAATAGTATAATCGTTCATTTCATAATACCTGAAAGTTTCATTGGAAACCATTCACTAGTTACATATAAGTTGCCGATGGGGGATGTTTATCATCTCGATCATTTAACATCGTTTGATACGGGAAGCACAAAAATATCATGTGGATAAAGGAACAAAATAGGGGGAGAGGGGGTACAGAATGGCATTAGTTACTAAAAACATCCATGAAGAATTCACTGAATTCGATTCACTGGTTCAGAGATGTATAGATTTAAAGGTACATGTGGAGGATCAGACCTCCTGAATACTATAGACCCCGACCCCTCTTCGATATGGGTGGTATAAAATAAAATGCACTTGTTAATAATACATGTACTTACTGTTAGGCTTAAAATTAAACATCCTAAGAACAATAGTCATTACATGCATTATTATCGTATAATCAGCATGTGTAATTGAACCACACGTTTAACAACAATTAAACCCGCATAATTATTGTGCAATTTATGTGCAAAGTGACTTCACACATGGTTTATTTTCCCTATATTAAGCCTTTTTAGCTCGCTAATATCTAACTTTATGCACCGACATTTGTTATCAAGATTTTAAAGTTTTGTATCGTTAACAACTTTTTCTTGACAAGACGACAAAAGCTATATGATCATTAAGATGCATATATTTAAAATATTTTTCTTTCAAGCAAAATAACTGTTGATTCGTGTTACTGACAAGATTAATAGATCGTATTTAATGTCATTATATTTTAATTTTCCCAGACACATTTCTCTGTTACAGTAATGGGTATGTTTATTAAAAGCACGCAATTACTTATACATCATTGTGTTTTAGCATAAAAGTATAAAGCAGTTTGTTTACTGCTAGGTAAATAAATATTTTTGTGAATAATTGATCATTGCTCCCAAAGACTGTTGAAAGTATTAGGTTTTCCTATCATCTGACTTTGAGCGTATATTTTTGTACCTGATGAAGAATTTTCCAAAAACGCGTTGCCGTGCGCACTAAATTAGATATCAACTTTTTTTTACATAATGAACATCAGCGTGTATTTTCATTTTACCTTTTTTTTATTTTCAATTGACATTTAAATATTCTTTTATCCAAATGTAAAATTATTTTCATGTGACTTTAGTATGAAAATAAGGACTTGATTATCATACGAAATACTTTCCAACAAATCGGACTATTTTTAAAAATGCTTGATTCTCGTGTACATTATTTGGATATGAAAATAACATAAATTAAGGTGGCACTGAGATCG
Source organism: Gigantidas platifrons (assembly GCA_002080005.1). Taxonomy (NCBI): domain Eukaryota; kingdom Metazoa; phylum Mollusca; class Bivalvia; order Mytilida; family Modiolidae; genus Gigantidas; species Gigantidas platifrons. Next base: position 308,005 of record MJUT01039473.1, read on the forward strand.
GATTATAAAAAAAGAAATAAATGTGATTATCTTCTGATAATGGTATTTCACACCTCGTCATTCTTTCTCAGTGTCATAATTGTGAATGAAAGAGGTCCCCGGATCGAATTCAGTCGCACCATTGTATTTATCGGATGTATAATACGCTCTACTGTTTAACTTTTATTACCTATTTCCACCTTCAATTGGCTATACTGTTATATTTAATGCAAGCTAATATCTTAATATATGTGCAGACAATATGCGTGTCTTAATGCACATGTTAAAATCGGAATAAATGAGAGAATAAATACGTTGGAGTTTTTGAGTTATCTCCCCTACCACAGTCAACTTGGCCACACATTCAACTGGACAAAAAATGTCCATTAGTAATTGTCAACCCATGCATATACACATAGTCTGGAAGATACTATAAATTTATTTAAAGATCAAATGGATTAATGATTTGTATCAGTTTACATAGACTAGATTAACGTTTAATTAAAGTACACAAGAATGGAATACAAAGACAAGATAGTGGTTCTGCATATCGAATGTTCGACGCTGTTCTTAACTACATATCACTATGGGCTATGATAATGATGCTATGTTATTTCATGGTTAATTATGAGATATTTCCATTCAATGGGAAAATATCGAGGCGATACCACTTCAATCTAAGATACTAAAGTCACCCCTCACAGATTACGATACCACATGGTAAGATACACATGCAGGTAATATCTCACTGCATGAAAGTACTGATATCTCACACTCCATTGTACATGTATTAATGATGTAAAACGACGGATGCCACTAGTGGAGCAGGCCCTTCCGAAGAACCAGAGTTCACCCACGTGGTAGTTGTGATGCTCAGTCTGTAGTTTTCTTAGCAGACCATTGTCTGTCTTTTCATTTCTTTATTTATTTTGGCTATAGTATAGTCTGGTGCTTCGAACTACGGCTTCTGAATACACATTATTTATAAATTGGCTTGCATAGTCAAACAGGAGAAATTATGTTTATCTTATCTTATCAAGTTAACCAGTGTATTTATCTGATTATATTACCACTACTTGTTTCAGATTTGATCACATAGAAATAAAGGAATTCAATTTTTGTTTACCATATATATGTCCAAACTAACAGAATATTAACAATCTTTTTCCTTGATTTTAAATTGTGGAACGAGTTGGATAATAAAATGAAATCAAAAATACCAAACTGTCGGAACAGTTCCAACATCCAATAGAATACTCGTAGAAGGAAGTAAAATCATACCCTTAAGACACAAATACAAGATCGTTCATTTTCATGGACTGATACATACACTCAAAGTGGCGTGCTAAACTAGTTTAATGGTCCCACATATCGCTTCTTAGTGAAATAGTGCGTTCATGGAAGCGTTTTCCACATGTGAGTAAAATACCAACTCTCACATATAACATGCGGTATGGTCTTAAATGAAATTAGCTCTCCGTACCAATTACTTATATCTACTTCTTGAGCACTGTTACAGGTAACTAGTTTTAAGGGATAATTTGGATATGTTTCAATTAGATAATCTACAATCGTAGATAATTTCAAATTCAACCTGACCTATAAAACAACACATTAGGTCTAATCACAAAGCCTCCTCTTCATTTTGGTTTGGTACCAGATGATAAGTATTTGAACACTGTACATTGTCGGATTCGCAACAAATGCAGCGCTTTGAAATAAAAAATTAATATAACTGTGCTTGTAGGAATTTTTCAGAAAATGCAGAACATTGTTTTGTAGATTACCATATGCATAATGTAAAAATATGAACTAAAATTATTGATGATCTAAATTAGCTGAAAGTGCCTCTTGTAGACAATTTATCATATGGGAATACACGTATTGATTTTGATTTAGATAAAAAAAAATTGTAGAGTATCTAACTGTGCTCAAATATTTATGAACGAATCTGGACGTCTCCAATATAGTTAAACTATTAGAACATCGCCAATACGACTGAGTTACAACACGTGCTTTGTGATATTATCACAATGCTAATGTTTGTTTTTATTTTGAGACACATTTTGCGTATGAGAAACAATGTTTACCTTTAACAAGTCACTTACTACTCATATGCAATAATAATCTGCTAGGTGATACGATAAGTAATGTCTCATCTAAATGGATGCACATGATTTGCTTGTTTTATTGTGTATAATTTTATCGCTTATTTTTCAAGTTTTACCCTGCTGTTTATATTCAATATTGATGCTAATTATGCTGTGTATATCTAAAAGCTTTTTATTAATTTGTAAATAATTGAGACGGTATTACTACATTACTATGTTGTATAGATGAAGTGTGTGTATCTGCCATAATGTCAAATTTTGGACCAGAAAATGTGTTAAAATTATATAACGATTCATTTCTACTCCAGAGCAAAATGTCAAGCCCATGTCAATCCATAATAAAACACAGAAACCCGCCTACTCTAGGACAAGAGACCAAGGTCGTACCACTCATCGACAGAATACGAGACCCGTGTACTCCATGGCAATATGTCAAGTTCCTACAAATCTGTGTTTAGATACCGAAACCATTCTAATTCTACTCAAGATTAAGAAGATAAGGTTCAACTACTCCACAATGAAATACAAACATTCTTTTGCTCAAGCCAGACACCAAAATCCTACTAGGTACCGAAAGCCTTCTACACGAAAGGAAGATGCAAACGCCCTACCATTCAACAATACGATATTTCTGCTCCAGGGCAAGACGCAGACTATTCTACGCGAAGAAAGCAATATGCGACGGTCTTGCCACTCTAAGAGAAAAAAACAGAGACTCTTCTGCAAGATGTCACTTTCATACCTCTCAACATTAAGATACCGAAACCCTTCTACTCCAGGATAAGATGCCAAAGTCCTAGTACTCCACGATAAGTCCAGGGAAAGACGCCAAGTTTCTACAACTCAACAATAAGATACCTAGACCCTTCTATTTCAGGGTAAGATGCTTATGTTTGACTACTCCACAATGGAAAACAGATACATCAAGTAAGATGGTACCGAGGAAAAACTTTGAACAGTCACAGTAACATCTTCAATAATAAGCATAACTGATAAGCTAACATAAGTGTGAAATGACCCTTAGCCTGCTGTTGAGCGGTACTTTTTTATTTCTGTCTATGAACTCTACATCCGTGCATCTATGTTGTTTTGATGTTAATACTGTTGACCAGAACTTATTTTCAATAAAAGTTTGTTTTACAAATTCATGCCTACAGAAATAGATTTACAATTTTATATTATATTCTAAGCATCTTATTTCTTCTTTTATGATATTTATATGTAAAGAAAAAGATTATATGTTTTTATCGAGTCATTAATGGGTCATCCATAATTGTCAACCATTTTCCAAAGTGTGCAAAACGCACACTATTCCAGACCCCCCACCCCCTCAAAAAGTGTACATCAATCATTTTCAAATGCTCGGCATGAAGATAAATAATAAAGTTTTGAAGCATTTCAAGTACAGATACTGAGTTCTTAATATTGATTTCTTTTTTTATAGGTGTCTTTGCCTATTTTGAATGAAAAAATATTATGATTGTTTTATTTTGTCCGTGGATTTTTATAAATACGGTTTTGTTTAAACAGGGCTGTTTGTCGAGCCATGCTTCAAAAAATAATCGGAGTTAGATCGGTGTTTTATTTCGCTTTATATTCAAGCGCACAAAAGATATACACGCAAAACAACAATAAAATAAAACCGAAATCCGCGGACACGAAAAAAATCCGGAAAGTAAAAAAAAAAGCGTACGCTAACATTGTTGATTTTTTCACCCCCTCCCCCCTTGCGTGCGTTTTGCACACTTTGGAAAATGGTTGACAATTATGGATGACCCCCTAACTAATCATGAGAACTTTTTTTTATAACATTTCTTGTTTAATAAAGAAACATATTTTAATCAGGTTTAATGTAAACTTATGGCTGATACATGGAGAAGTCTATAAATACTAACTGGAGGTTGTTTTTCCAATTAAAGAGAAAAGACATTTACTATTACAACAAACTATGAGAAACTAAGTTTGACCACTTTTATATATTATCTCTTTCGTCACAATATGCTGCAAAGTTATTGAAAATTAAAGAAAGTTTGAAGATAACAAAGGGGTAGTCAAAAGCATTTTTGTATTTCGGGCAATACGCAATGTATTTTGTGATATTAAATTCATTTTTGTATTAAATACAAATATGCCTTGTAAAAAAACAGATTAAATACAAATATGCCTTGTAAAAAACAAATAATTGCGGCATACCAATAAACTGAATGTCAAAATTCAGACAATTTGGTCTGGCACAGTGTTGTGTAATAAAAACACATGTATTCATCGGTAACGTGAAATGTAATAAAACGCATTTACTCACCAGCAAAGTGAAGTGCAATAGAAAACACATTTACTCACCAGGAAATGTAGTGTAATAAAAAAAACCATTATATTCATCGGTAATGTGTAATGTTATGAAAACCACATTTACTCACCATCAAAGTGTAATGTAATAGAAAACACATGAAACTCACCAATAAAGTGTAGTGTGATCGAAAGCACATTTACTCACCGGCAAAGTGTAGTGTAATAGAAAACACATTTACTCACCGGAAAAGTGTAGTGTAATAGAAAACACATTCACTCACCGATAAAATATAATGTAATAGAAAACACATTTACTCACCGACAAAGTGTAGTGTGATAGAAAACACATTTACTCACTGGCAAAGTGTAGTGTGATAGAAAACACATTTACTCACTGACAAAATGCAATTATAATAGAAAACACATTTACTCACCGACAAAATATAATGTAATAGAAAACACATTTACTCACCGGCAAAGTGATGCGTAATAAAAACACATTTACTCACCGGAAAAGTGTAATGTTATAGAAAACATATTTACTCACCGACAAAGTGTAATCTATTAGAAAACACATTTACTCACCGACAAAATGTAATGTAGTAGAAAACACATTTACTCACCGACCAAGTGTAATGTATTTTTTTAACAAACAAAAAACATTTACTCACCGACAAAGTGTAATGTAATAGAAAACACATTTACTCACTGACAAAATGCAATTATAATAGAAAACACATTTACTCACCGACAAAATGTAATGTAATAGAAAACACATTTACTCACCGGCAAAGTGATGCGTAATAAAAACACATTTACTCACCGGCAAAGTGTAATGTTATAGAAAACATATTTACTCACCGACAAAGTGTAATCTATTAGAAAACACATTTACTCACCGACAAAATGTAATGTAGTAGAAAACACATTTACTCACCGACCAAGTGTAATGTATTTTTTTAACAAAAAAAACACATTTACTCACCGACAAAGTGTAATGTAATAGAAAACACAT
>MJUT01039473.1:317833-340923 GCA_002080005.1 Gigantidas platifrons
GACACACAGAATGGAATCTAGAGACACTGGTAATATTTGACACACAGAATGGAATCTAGAGACACTGGTAATATTTGACACACAGAATGGAATCTAGAGACACTGGTAATATTTGACACACAGAATGGAATCTAGAGACACTGGTAACATTTGACACACAAAACACAGGACGAAGACAAGCAAAACAAAACAAAAAACAAAACAAAGCAAAACAGTGAAAACTAAAACGATATATAACATGGACTCCATCAAAAACAGCAATATTTATCTACATCAACAAAGGAGTATGAAGGTGTTATAATAGTGGAGACTATTATTCTTAATATAATTAGTTCTTTTAATATCTTACAGTACATTGTATATATATTCACTAGATTCTATTTTTCTCTGTATCGAATAAGACAGTTATATCTTTTAGTGCAATGTTATAATATTTTGTCAAACAGATAAGACGGTCATACTGTACTATTGTAGCAAACAACAACAAACACTGAAACAGCACGTAAACTCGCACGTCATTAGGACCAACAGTACGTAACCTCTCTCGTCATTAGACCTCCTCCTAATAGGATAAGATTTTAACAGATTTACGTAGAATAAATCCCCAATCAAGCCACCTCCTGTTTTTTTTATGAATTAGTCTGGCAACTTCTTCTAACTCATAATCATGAGGTAGAATACATGTGTACCATCACATAGTCTATATATGCTGAAGATTATTGTATAAATAATTAAGAGTCTTACAGGACATAGAGATGTAAATGCATCTTCCGTTTGCGTGTAAATAAGACTTGTTTCATGTCAGTTTGATTAAAAAATATGACTCCCATGAATAAACCATAAACAATTGTATGTCTGTCTAGGAACGCAATGTTTTAAGTCACGTTTAATGCATATCAATGACGTACAGAGTACATGTTCTTTCTGGAGTGTGTAACAAAATGAAAACCATAACAAAAATACCACACTGTCGGAATAGCTCCAAAAATACCACACTGTCGGAATAGCTCCAAATATACCACACTGTCGGAATAGCTCCAAAAATACCACAATGTCGGAATAACTCCAAATTACCACACTGTCGGAATACCTCCAAATTACCACACTGTCAGAATAGTCCCAAAATATCACACTGTCAGAATAGCTCCAAATTACCACACTGTCGGAATAGCTCCAAATTACCACACTGTCGGAATAGCTCCAAAAATCAAATATCAAAATCGTAGAAAGAGGCAAAATCGATACCCCTTACCAGGCACTTCAATAAAAAGTGGCGGGATTAAACTAGTAAACTCGTATTTTACTGAACATATATTAGTACAATGGAATTCCTACATAAGCAGTATTCTCTATTTGAATGTTTCATGGCAACCATATTGGAAGAATAGCTAAAACGAAAAAATGACAATCCTTTTCGTTGTCCAAGCAAACTTTATTTTAATGGCTAGCCGTTTCAAATTTTTTTTTTTTCGATCTGTCGAAAACTATTATTATTAATTGCAATATATGGATGTCGATTTGAACACAGATCAGAGTTCAATATATCCTAATATTTGTTGTTCATTTGCACCGTTAAGGGCTCTACTTAATCTAGTGAGTGGACAACATTGAAAGTTTTATTTTTGTCTAATTAGTGGGAAGTGTTGGTAGTTCTAATATTTATAGTGAATTGGCAACGTTGGGCCGTTGTGATTATATGGTAGATGGATTTCCATATCACCATCAACGTTGTGAGTTCGAATTCCGCTCATGGCGAGTTGTACTCGATACAACATTATATGATAAAGTTTATCTTGCAACAGGTCGGTGGTTTTCTCCGTGTACTCCTGTTTCATCCACCAATAAAACTGACCGCCACGATATAGCTGAAATATTGTTGACTGTAGCGTTTAACACCATAACCATAACCCATAAGAAGTTTTAATATTTGTAATAAAAGGACAACCTTGAATAAGGTTTTTAAGCCAATGCAAAAACATTTAAGTCCGTATTATAGTGGAGGTCCAACTTATTACTTGATGTACATTACAGTTGTGGTTATCATTATTTTTTCTTGGGGGGGGGCTCTATTTCTCAATATATCTTTGCATACCATCGTCATTTTCAACAGTAATATTGGCTTACAATTTACATATCTTCTAGGTTCATTACATTACGCCGTTTTGTACGAACAACCGCTATATTGATATAACCATCCTTTACACGCACATTATTGTATAATATTTGTTAGACGTTAATTATGTGAATCTTTGATATATCGCAGGGTACGTCTTGACGTAATGTTTCTTTTCTAGACAGTAATGTATGGTTTTGATTTTATCAAACATCATCATGACAATATGGATACATTAGATGATGGATATTCACCTCTAAAAATATCCATTTGCTATATACCCTAAATATGTTACCACTAGAATACACAGAAACACCGTCAGTTATATAAATATCAAAGAAATGTACATGGTTTGGTTTTGGTTTATGGTGTTTAACGCCACTTTCCACAATATTTCAGATATATCGTGGCGATCAGTTTTATTGGTGGAGGAAACCGGAGTACTCGGCGAAAACCACCGACCTGTCGCAAGTCACTGATAAACTATCACATAATGTTGTATCGAGCACATCTCGCCATGAACGGTGTTTGAAGTCATAATTTTAGTGGTGATATGCACTGATTGCACATGAAGGTGTAAAGCCAACTACCATACGATCATGACCACGACGGCCCAAGGAATTGACATGTAACTTTGATTAATATAGATTAGATAACGAAAAGAAAGTTTAAACAGTGATGGACAACAATTCTACCAATACGAACACAACAAACGATTACATCTCACCTCAACTCATTGAGCCTAATAACGACTACGACATGTGACGTTGGAAAACTAAGCCCTTGCTTGGGACAGCCACAAAAATGTGGCGGGATTAAACCTGTTAATGTGATGCTAACATTCATTCTCTTGATAATTGAATTTCCAACTGCAAGACAGATGCCCTGAATTTGTAACTACATCAAAGAAATAATTTTGTTCATCTACTCATCAATCTCTCACACCCTATTTGTTTTCTATGTACAACATTTTTACACTGTTTTTCCGGTTTTAAATTGTGTAAAACCGATTTTTTTCCTTCTTCTTCTTTTTTTTTTTGACATCATTATATATATTTTTTTCAAATAACGCCTGTTTACAATAACCTTAATGGCCCAGGAGTGCACATCAAGGGTCCCTGTTTTACATCATTTGCACTTGTCCAGGGGTTAATTTTTTTTTAATCCCAAAATTATTGATATTATAAACCGTGGAAGCTATTTGTTAATATAAATAAAGCTAAAATGATTGTGTTTTCTTGGGGAACAATCGCCAACCTGCATTTTTAATTCAATGGAGTGGGGGGGGGGGGGGGGAANNNGGGGAAACGGTGAAATTGACGTATATTTGGATGTGATTTTCTCTAGATCTGGGTCATTTAAATCTGCTAAGAAATGCCCTAGACCTGGTTGAAATAATTCTGCAAATAAATGTCTTGTCAGTAAAGATACGAAAGCTATGTACGAGGTTTTGGAAACAGAAAGACTAAAAAGTTCTATCAATTCAATGTCAACTTGATTTATTTGACATTTGCTGTTCCCATTCTCTTATCATATGACTGTTAAGTTTGGGCTTTCGGTATTAATTATATTATTGAAGGTGTTCATTAAAAATTATGTAAAGTACTTCTTAAATTGAAAACATCAACACTAACTTTTATGATATATGGTGAATTGGGCAGCTATCCATTACACACATTTGTACTGAAAATAAAATTGTATCATAATTGATCAAACTACAAAATGAGAGGCAAATAAAGTTTTTATTGTGTAAATTAACATTATTCAACCAAACTGACAATTTTCCATTTAAAATTATCATAAAATGTCAAAGATATTTTTGATTTTACTTTATTTTTCAAATATTTGGATGACATATTGTACCAAACACAAAATTGTTACAGAAAGGTGTTAATTGTTTAGTTTAAACAAACTTGAATATCTGATATTAAAAATTAATTTAAAGGTATTTGTTGTAAGATAAGTCTGAAGATGTCAACGAGATAATCAGAAAACTTACACTGTCATGATTGTGTAAGGATGAGTTTAATTTGAGAATCATATACATGTATTAGATCACATCGGTTTGTTTACTTGATGTAAATATTAAAGTGTGAAATTTTCAGTGAAGAACGTCTTTTTTTTTTACCAAACAATGTATAAAGCTACATAATATAATCGAATGGACAAAAAGAAATTATATACTATCAGTGATTAGAACATTATTTTCTTTCATCTCAATTATAATAAGAAAAAGTTTTCATAGTTGACAAAATACATGTGAAATTTCCTTATTTGTTAAAAAAAAATATTTATGTTTTAAAAAGTATTTTTTTTTTACATTTTACACTCATACAAAATTCTAATATATTGTTAAATGAGGAGTGAATTGTAAGCTAAAGGTAAAAGTACACTTGACCTTGACTTGGGTCTTAATAAAGATGTCGTCTTACGGTTAATTAACAATTAGACAAGCCCACATTAATCAATTAACTACTCCACACCTGCATATGTGTGGTATGTTATGTATATTATTACTTAACATAACCAAGATAGGGCTAATACAACATTGTTATTTTGGCAAAACACAACAGAATGTGACAGCTAAGATAATATTTTGTTGTGTAAACTACTATGAGATTTATTATGCTTCATTCGTAATGCAGTGAAACCTTTCTACACCGAATCCTGAATAAAACGGAATCCTGTATAAGAACGAGCTTTAAAGAAGTGCCAATGTAGATAATTGTTGTTAATTTATTCTGTGGAAATTGAACACTTGTCAATTCCAAACACACAAGCTCGTCAAAAGTAGATTCGGCTTAGACATGTAACAATGTACATGTATATATGCCCTTGCTTGTTAAAATTGTGACATAAAATTGTAAATATCTTGATACAACATAGTTTTTATTGTCATATGCGGGAGCAAAATACCCTTTTTAACCTTTATCCAAAAAGGACTAAAAAATCACATTTCAAATATATAAGAAAAAATGTATATCAAATTAATAATTTACACCCCTCATTAAATTTCTTCCAGAACTTACCGATATGCATGAACCGTTCACAAAATTAACACTCACAGACAGTACATTGTATTTTGCTACTTGAACAACAACGATATTAAAAGACTGGTTATGTGTGCTCTAAGTTTGCTATTACCACTGCAAAACGATCTCTCCGAAACTACTCTTAGAGGTGGTAGAATACAAGGTATTCAAATGATTGCATTTTCCATTCGAGTGCTTACTTACATTAATATGACCAATTAGAACTACTGTTCTGTAGTATCTTGCTTGGAAAAAGGACAACAGTATACATATTGTAGAAGAATTTATGTCACAACAAACCGCAAACAACTGGACTCAATCTATAAAGAAACACATTGGATTGGATTCTGGAATTGTTCCGACAGTGTGACGAGATATTTTTTGCTTTTCAACTTACTACATCGTGCTCCGAAGAAGACTACACATAATGTTGTTACAACAACAGAAGCTTAACATATACTAGTAACTTGCAACTTGCTTACAAAACGGGAAAAGATATGTATCTAACTGATACATTGCACCAGAGAAGCAAGTTGAATCCGAAATACGAGAACTCGATACTATCAAAATTGATAAACGAGTTATCCATATCCGAATCAAGGAAATACACGGAAAAAACACAATAGATAAATAAGTATGGATGACCAGAAAGCTAATATGATATTCTGCTTCTTTTTTTTTTCTTTTTTTTTATACGTTAATATTCGTGATTAACACTTTCTATGTGATACATGCCGCATTTCTGAAAACAGGTAGCAGAAGGAACCTCTAATCTTATATAAAGTACATTTAAGATCATATGCTAAATTGTTACAGATCTTGCGTCGTACAACTAATGTGTAATAGAAGATTGTCTTTCGAGACGTAGACTTTCCGGAAGATTTGATTTGATTTGATTTATTGTGTTTAACGCTACTTTAAGCAATATTTCAGCTATATCATGGCGACCAGTTTTAGTGGTGGAAGAAGCCAGAGTACCAGGAGAGAACCATCGACCATAGGCAAGCAACTGGTAAGCTTCATCAATTGCGGCTGCGAGTCGAGTGCATCCTTTTTGGTAATTTACAAAGCCGGGCGCGAACCCACGCCGTATTGGTGATAGGCTTGTATGAGTTGTTAGGTAATCCAACTACCTACCTCATTGAGCCACCCGGGCCCCTCTTTCCGGAAGACATATTTGCTAAAGTCGTATTACAATAACTAAGATCTCAGTTTATAAGAAATGATATACATGTATCCGACATATACCTTTTGCATAATGGATCTCAATTCAACAATGAATTATTCAGACTGTTCTCCAAAGAATGAGATTTCCGCAATTACACATCATTGCCAACTGCACACACAAAAGAATGGAACAGTTGAACAGAAAATTCAAACTGTGAACTCATGCGAAAAGCCAGACATTCAGAATCAGATGCATTATTGACTATTTTTGGTTTGCGTCGCAGGTTTTCGAAAACACAGCTCTGTTCAGCGTCTGTGGAACAGAAGAACCAAAACGTTATTTCCAACAAAAAGTAGTTTTCTTAACACTGCAAAATCTCAGAAAGGATATACAAAGTGCAAAACAGAGACTGTAATTATATTAGAATCAACCAACAATAGAACTATCAACCTTAAAACAATGACATACTGTTCTAATGGAACCAAGAAATTTGCATGGAAAAGAATGGAGAAAATGAACATATAAAAGAAATAGGCGTAAAGATCGATGAGAACGAAAAATGAATTGAGTTTTAAATGAAAATAATTTTTTGGAGTTTGACAACGGTGAAATTATAGACATAAGAAACAGTGATGCTACATCGATAACTTTACCACCCAATAAAACAGAAAGAATGCAAACAGGGGCTAAAAAGAGTTAAAAAAAAACATCAAAATATAAAGATTTTGTGTCCGATTAGAGACCATAATGTGTTATATGAGGCATAATAATCACTAGTTGTGTTCTCCTGAGTTCTATTGTAAATATTTAGTTTTCAGTGGACACTTAAGTATTAGCTGATGTGGTTTATTATATATATTTATGTTTAGAATTTAGTTTTTAAATAATGTAATTTATTTAAGTTAAGGTCAATCTCCTTCAGACAATTGTAACCTTAGTTGATTTTGACTATCCTATTTAGGTCATTTAGTTTACTTCCGAAGACTTTTAAATTATTCTGCATTGTACTTTGATATTCGTGATTAACATACGGTACCCCGCCACTTTCTATGTCGCACTTCTGAAAACAATTATCAGATAAAAACTCTAATCTCTCATAAAGTACAATTAAGATCAAATGCTAAATTGATACAGATCTTGTGTCGTACAACTAATGTGTAATAGTATATTGTTTGTCGATCTTTCGATACGTAGACTTTCCGGAAAACATACTTGCTAATGTCGTATTACAATAACTAAAATCTTAATTTATAAGACATGATATACCTGACATATACCTTTCGCATAATGGATCTCAATTCAACAAAGAATTTTTCAGAAAGTTCTCCAAAGAATTCGATTTCCGCGATTACACATCATTGCCACTGTACCCATAAAGGAATGGAAAGTTGAACAGAAAATTCAAACTGTGAATTCATGTAAAAATCTAGGCATTCAAAATCAGATCCAGAATTGACTATTTTTAGTTTGTGTCACAAGGTTTCGAGACCAGCCCTTTCAACGTCTGAGGAATCGTGGAACTTAAACGTTATTACCAACAAACATAAGTTGTCTTATACCATGACTAGAAGCATTGCAAAACATCATAATAGAAGTGGAAAACAAAGACTGTGATTATATTAGAATCAAGCAACAAAAGACCCATCAACTTTAAAACAATGCCATATTGTACTAATGGAACAAACAACTGGACATGAAAAAGAATGAAGAAAATGAACATATAAAATAAATAGGCGAAATTCGTGCAAGCTCGATGAGAACGAAAAATATTTTTTTTCTAAAAATGAGATATGAATGAAAAGGAATTATTTCAGTTTGACAGCGAAACAAATATAGAATTAAGAAACAATAATACTACATCGATAACTTTACCACCCAATAAAAACTAAATAATACAAGGCTAAAACAGGTCAAAATACCATCATAATATAAAGATTTTGTGTCCGATTAGAGACCATAATGTGTTATATGAGGCATAATAATCACTAGTTGTGTTCTCCTATTGTAAATATTTAGTATTTAGTGGACACTTAAGTATTAGCTGATGTGGTTTATTATATATATTTATGTTTAGAATTTACAGTTTTTAAATAATGTAATTTATTTAAGCTAAGGTCAATCTCCTCCAAGTAATTGTAGCCTTAGCTGATTTTGACTATCCTGTTTAGGTCATTTAGTTTGCTTGCTTTCGAAGACGTTTAGCTTATTTTGGTTTTGCAATCTCTTGACTGTCAACGTACCTAATGAAGGTTATTGCATAATCGCGTCGTGTGCGTACTAAATATAGATAAATATGCCTATTTGTAAATCCAGCTGTGCATAAGGTATAATAATCTCCGTGTGACACAGAAGAGCAATTTAAGTTATCTATGCATGCTTCCAATGACCCGTACGAATACCAAAACAATATTATTGTATTTTATTTCATTTGTTAAACTTATTTCTAAGACATGAACACTTTTTTTTTCAATGAACATATAATGATGCTTTGAATATTTGAAGGTTTCAGTTTTCTATACAAAAGGACGGATGTAAGTTCTAAGAGTCTATTTAAGTGCATAACAAACTCCACTGGTAATTCTGGTATAGAAGATAATGTCTATATGTATATCAATCACACGTGATGCTGAAACACGCCTTGCTATATAAGCACACTTGCCAGATTGTTACAGATGATATGATTTTGAATTGTACGCCGTCACAATGATTTCAGGAACTGCCTATCCTACCATAGAACCTCAATTAAGGTCATTTAATCGTAATGGTTCATGTACCTATTGCTTGCTATTTGCTTTAGCCTATGCCTTTGTGTACCATGTTTTTGTAGTTTTCTGTTGATTTAAGGCTTTTGGTCACGTTTAGTACTTTCTGACTTTTACTTTAACAATGATTCGGTATAATACACTGTTACCATGGTTTCGGTACCTAACACAATGACAATAACTTCCGTTTGTTATAGATTGTGAAGGTTTCCTGTTTAATTTGTTTATTCTGTATCTAAATTACGTTCAAATACATAAAACCAATCTTTAAAAAATCATATTGTTGATTGCAGCTTCAAATTAACTACATTTTGTACGTATAACATAATGTAGACTTAACAGTTCCCAATTTGTTCTTTGTTCTCTTTCAATGATGTGTGCGTACATGGATTCAATCGTGTGTAGACTGTATCCCTAATGGAACCAGAGCATGATACATTGTCAAGCCAAGTGGTGTCAACGGATGAAAATGAAATCTATCATCGTTAACTATGATCCATGTACTTATATCGTGCTACAAGTTTTAATATCTCATATTTCATATTTCTATAATGGTCATTGACAGTGATCACAAATTCTTAACAAGATTCGGCTACAATCCAAACTGTGAACTCATGCAAAAAGCTAAGCATTCAAGATCAGATCTATTATTTACTATTTTTGGTTTGCGTAACAAGGTTTCGATAACAGCCATGTTCAGCGTCCGAGGGACAGAAGAACCAAAACGTGATTACCAAGCCTTGGCTAGAATCACTGCAAAACATCAGAAGGGAAATACAAATTGCAAAACAGAGACTGTAATAATATCAGAATCAAGCAATAGCAAAAGAGCTACCAACTTTAAAATAATGAAATATTGTTCTAATGGAACCAACAACTGAAAATGGAAACGAATGGGGGAAAATGAACATGAAGAAACAAGCGTAATTTGTGCAAGATCGATAAGAACGAAACAATTTTAAAATTTGAGATATGAATGAAAGAGATTTTTGGCGTTTGACAGCGGAGAAATTATAGACTTAATAAACAGTAATGCTACATCGATAACTTTACTACCAAATAAAGCAGAAAGAATACAAGCTGTGGGTAAACAGGTGAAAATACCATCATAATATAAAGATTTTGTGTCCGATTAGAGACCATAATGTGTTATATGAGGCATAATAATCACTAGTTGTGTTCTCATGAGTTCTATTGTAAATATTTAGTCTTTAGTGGACACTTAAGTATTATCTGATGCGGTTTATTACATATACATTGTATTTATATTTAGAATTTACAGTTTTTAAATAATGTAATTTATTTAAGCTAAGGTCTATCTCCTCCAAGTAATTGTAGCCTTAGCTGATGTTGACTATCCTGTTTAGGTCATTTAGTTTGCTTGCTTCCGAAGACTTTTAGCTTATTTTGGCTTTACAATCGTACCTAATGAACGTTGTCCAGAAACGCGTCGTGCGCACTAAATTATGTACATGGGGCTAATTGTAGATTACACAGTGCATTTGGTATAATAATCCCCGTGTTGCATAGACGAGCAATTTAAGTGTCCAAGATTAGTTTATAAGTATAAACATAGTGACAATTACATTTTCATTGACCTTAAATGACCGTTAATAATACCAAAACAATATTAGTGTAAGTTATTTCTTTGGTTAAAATTATTTCTAATGCATGACCACTTTTTTTATGAACATATTACGATATTTTCAACATATGAAGGTTTTAGTTTTCTCTACAAAAGGACGGATGTAACAATATATATGTAAGTTCATAACAAACACCGCTGGTTATTATAGTATTGGAGATAGTATATCAATCACACATGATGCTGAAGTCCTGATATGTAGTAGTTAACACGACTTGTTATATAAGCACACTTGTCAGATTGTTACAGATAAATATGATATTGGATTATACACTGTCACCATGATTTCATGAACTGCCTATTCTACCGTAGCACCTCAATTAATTACGGATTCATATTACCTCTTTGGTATCTGCAAACTCTTCTTAATGTTATTTAATGGTAATGTTTCATGTGTCTATTTTGCTTGTGATTTTCTTTGATGTATGTCTTTATGTACCATGTTTTTGTCGTTTTCTATTGATTTAAGTCTTTTGATCACGTCTTGATACTTTCTGTGACTTTACGTTTACCATGATTTCGGTATAATACACTGTTACCATGTTTTCGGTACCTAACATAATGACAATAACTTACGTTTGTTAGTTTGGTACGATTTCCTCCTAAATTTGTTTATTCTGTATCTTAATTACGTACACATGCATAAAACCAACCTTTAAAAAATCAGAAAATTAACGAACCACATAAAGTATCCCGTATTGTTGTTATACAGCTTCCAATTAACTACATTTTCTACGTATAACATAAAATAGACTTAACAGTATCCAATTTGTTCTTTGTTCTCTTTCATTAGTTGGTACATGCATTGATTCAATCGTGTGTAGACTGTATCCCTAATGGGACCAGAGCACGATACATACATTTCTTATTGTGGAATACGTTCAAACGACATTGCTAAGCCAAGTGGTGTCAACTGAAGAAAATGAAAATCGATCATCGTTAATTATGTTCCTTGTACTTATATTTTACTACTAGTTTTAATATCTCTTATTTCATATTTCTATAATGGTCATTGACAGTGAACACAAATTCTTAATAAGATCCGGCTACATAGAATAAATTTATTGCTTCCTGTAAATCAACTGGACTTGTTTTCTTGTAGGAAGCTGATCCAATCAATAGAATAAATAAATATGGATTTTCTATTCAAATATATATATATATATATATATACCTACAATGTATACTATATACATGGATATCCTATTTACCAATCATTAGTAATGGATAAAATAAAAAAATAAAAAATATCACACTGTCGGAACAATTCCAAAATAAAACATCAAAATCGCTGAAAGAGGCAAAATTTACACGCTTTACACACAAACACATAACCACTCACTTTCCTGCATCCAATTGAATCTTTGAAAAACACGTTGTTTTTCACATTTTTTTCGTGCTGAATCGGATTTTTTAATTTCTTGAATGATATAAAATAGCCCAATAATCTACGTCACAACAATGGTTTGGCGTAGGGATATGTAGTGAGTTATTCGACTCTGCTGTGGATTTGTGTAATTAGAATGGGGTTTTCCTTTAATGTTAACTTTCTCTTGTACGTACAAGATAATAGTCTTCTTCATAGATCAAGTTTTGTAGTAGAGTGATTTTCTGTGACAATTTAAAGGTAGTATCAAAAACACATTTGGATCAATCAATTCGTGGCAATAAGTACATATACAAACATAACCTTGCACCTTAAATGAAATGGGCTTTTATGGATTTCTTCTTCCTACATAGTAATACTTTTTACATGTTTTTTATGTAATCTATGCAGATATACTTTATATATGCATGTTTTCATTTTAAACATCAGAATGCAGGTCTATATTTCAAAGACTATATTTAATCAGTTCGACTGTCAATGAAATTGCCATAGACACATTATAGCATGAATTTCCAAGATTCGCGAGGAAGCGAACGTATTAATTCGGCATGTATTTAAATATACATTGCAACATGTACATATTGACAGATTCTATTCTAAATGCTCCTAGTGATAGTACATGTGACAAGGCGTAACGTATTTTATAATACGATGGTGATGACATCTCCATGTGTTCAAATAATTACATGAATTTTACAGGATAGGGAACGTGACAAGTTAAACAAGTGAAAATGTTGTTAATCTAAATATTATATCTGGTTATATGCAATCCTTGTTTGAAGTATTATTCTGTTCTATTGCTAGAATTATTCATATTTACATTGAAGTCTTTGCGACTTAATGCACATACATTTTTTAAGCAACGTTACAGCATAATATGAATTAAACATGCATTACTATTTGTACATACTTCTGAAAGTATACATATTGCGAATTGCAAAAGCCAATGAAGTTTCCAAGCATCCGTAAGCCTTCAGCATCCAGACGTGATGAAAGAATTACTCGAACAAAAACTTGAAAAAGAGCAGAAAAGAAGCTTTGACAAGATATAAAAAATCAACATAAGCATATCCGTTTGTTGCTTTTAAAGTGTGTTCTTCGGTTTCTTAAATCTTAAATTTCTGAACAAATCATCCAATGATTCATTCGTTCATATTTGTTCATGCATTTACCAAATTAAAGTAAAACGGATTCACAGCGTCCAACTTCCAAGGACACAGTTTCAATATTCCCGGGAAACTGTATGGTTCAGTACATAAACAAATGCTCCATATACTCTAATCGGACAAACTTTAAGTGACATTGGAAATGATTGAACGGTTAACGTGACATTTGTGAATGAACAACAACAAATAACGTGATGGCATGTACAACATATAGTCGATCTCAAAGTATTGTAATTACTAAGTAATGTATTTATTTTAATTCAGCACTCATTTATCCGCTCTAGTTTTTTATGATTGATAAGCTTATTGCATGCATACTGTTTTGGTAAAAGACTTTATTTCAGGTTTCGTCTGTAACGTGAAGTAACCACATCACTGCTTGTCGATGCTGGTTCGTGATACAGACTTCGTGATACAGACTTCGTGATACAGACTTGACCTGATACGAAGTTTTGTACCAACACATTGTGTAGAATGGGTACTATAGGTTTGACACTCATACAATTACATAGTGTGCTCTGAAAATGATACACTACTCTCAAAGCCGATAGTCTTGTTATTCTTAATAATTATTCTCCATTCATGGTATTGTGTCATATTTGTGTTACATTGACCATTATAATAATAATTAAAATCTTTGATATCATTTGACATATACACGGCAAAACAATAAATAAATATAAGTAAATAAACATTAGTTCAGCAATAATGTTATCGTATATCAAATAATATCGGTAGTTATTTAAATGTATTTCTATTATGACAGGTCTTAAAGGCAAATGATCTATAAAACAAGTTCCTTTAAAGCAAGTTGAAAGAGTTAGGGTACTTAACGTCACTATATAATATTGCTTACATGTGTATGAAAAGACATAATTGATGCCGTGGATTAAAATAAAATAGGAGTTTTTGAATCCAATTAAATTATGAATTCCGAACATGTTGCCGATATTTCCCAGAGAGGTCACATCTACTAGCCTATGTAAATACAGGCTCAAATTAATTTGTTGTTTTTTGTTAGCTTACCAGCATTTATTGACCCTACTATTGTACTGTTCATGTCTATGTTGTCATTCATTTTTGTGATAATATGTGGTCTTATGGATGGAAGCGAATCTGTGCAGGTTTTTTACCGTTTGTTTATACATGCATTGCCGTTTGAGATCCAGTTACCAATAGGGTGGGTTGGGATCCCATTAACTGCTTAACTCCGCCACATTTTGTGCCTGTCCTATGCCAGGGTCTGGATTTCCAACGTCATCTGTCGTGGTCTTTTTTATATTCAGTGAAATGAGAGGTGAATGTTGGTTTTGTTGATATTGAAGGACTTTAGAGGACTTGGTAGCCATCACCGTTAAAGTTTTTTTTTCATTACATGACATGCGATTCTGGACTACATGGAAATTATTATATAACCATGAATTCCGGTAGTTTTTCGAGTCCTATGTCGTTGTAAATTAAATTTTAAAAAAAACCTTCTTAACTAACCATGGTCAATTACAGTGAAGTATTATACAAGAATAGTGCCATATTTGGTGTATGGAAAGGTTAACCATGGAGGAGTTCGTCTATCCTGTTTAAGAACTTTGGTGTGCTTACTCCTAAGGACTTTTTGAGGTTATTTACCTTTCCAATGTTTTGAATTTGAGCAAATCTGATCAGTGTGATACCACATATTCGTCGTACGTACTAAATTAATCATTATGTTAGGAGTTTACTACAATAGATCTGGTTTCTTAACAGTGAACCGTTTGGCAGTTTCATAGAGAATCTAATACATAAATAAAACAGGAAATCAATAACGAATCCATACAAAAACTGGAGTTTATCCTCTAGCAGCTTGAATATTAGATCGCCCAAATTAAGACCTCCCGTAGTTAATACACTGTAAACTATTAGTTAAAGTTACCCGATGGCTTTCCAGGAGAAAATGTATCTGATCAAGAATTTTATCCTGCAATTGTATGATTTTTAGTACTGATAAAGTGGGTCAAATAAACTTCTGTGTTATTAGGTCATGGACTCAATAAAGCATTTTGGTATCTGATTCATGTAGAACGACAGAAAGAAACGGCAACAGTATAAGCGCTGACGTCACAGATGACACCATTAAACACGATTAGAACACCGCTTGTTTCGGTTATTTTCAGATAATTTTGCCGGTGTTTTGGACTTTTTGGTATTGCAGGTTAAACACAGTATAATTTGCACTCGCTGAGAAACAGGCTAGAAGAGCTCACTAAAGGCTCGTTTTTCTACCTGTTTCTAAGTCTTGTACAAATAGATTTTATATTTTCCGACAATGTACATATATTGTATATTGAAAATAAAATACTATTAGTTTTTTTTTAATATAGAGCCAAGCATTCTTAAATATTTCTTTTTATAATTTTTATTGTCATATTTCTTTCTTTGGATATATATTTGTCTACGTTGTGTATTTCCTACTAGATATAGAAAGAATCAACCGGGACATTTTTCTTCGATGTTTTTGTAAATCGTAGTTACTAACAAGCTTCTATGACAATTCAATGTCATGACATAATATATAATTAGAATACTATTGTAAATCGTATTAATCATACAATAATGTTAAATGATAACATACAGGAAATATCACAGAAGTGTTATCATTCTTGCTTCTTAAGATAATACATTGTCTACACCTAGTACACATAATCCGATCTTTTCGTCTTTAATGGTCTGAATCAATATTAAAAGGTTTCCCCTCGATGAACCCCTAGTAAAGGTAGTTGCACTTTCTGTGGGTAAACAAAAACGTATTTTATTGGATGTTTCCCCGAATATATGTAAGAAAGGAATATAAATAAAAAATATATACTAGCTTGAACATATGTAAAGTTTATTAGAATGTACAGATTAAGAAGGAAAATGTTCAATCTGTTTCATTTGTCAAAATGTTTAACATATAGCATGTGTACAATGTGTATTTAGATATCGTTATAGAGTTTGTGCCTTGATCTGTCCTAGAAAGTTGTTCTTAAATTTGAAGACACCAGTCCGCACAATAACCCTGAAAAGTTTGATTAACTTTAGAAAACCTATCAACGCTTGCATATATCCCATTCTTATCACTTGTTAACACTATTACAACATATTATTTGATGTCCTTCCTGTTAAGGTGACTAATCTTCTGAAAACTCTTCAAAAGGGTTATGTTATAAATTATTTTTAAAAAAAATTAAATTTGAACCATATTTAGATATTTTAACATATAAAAACAGAATAACATTTTGTAAGTTTAGAACTGGCAATCATCGATTACCTATCGAAACAGGAAGATGGAATGGTATTGATCATGGGAATAGGCTGTGTAATATATGCACGGATGCAGAGATAGGTGATGAATTTCACTACATTCTTCAATGCAAATCTTTGGCTAACGAAAGAAAATTATACCCGAGTCAATATTTTTCACGCGGAAGCAAAACTTTGAAATTTGGTCAATTATTCCAAATTAAAAATAAAACAAAACTAACGAAGCTGTGCAAATTTATTCGTGTCCTACAATATCATAGTTAGCCACATATCTCTGTCATCCAAATGAAATGATGTTATGTCATTTGTGTAATTATTATTTAATTTTGTAGACCATCTTGTCTTGTCATGTGTAATTATTATCCATTTATGTTAAATTGGCAAATTCTCTGTACCACTGTTTAATCTATGGTTTTATGCGAAATAAAGAATCTTGACGAAATTGCAAACGCCACTGGGCAGACGTAAATTTGTGCCTCCTCGCGTGCTATCGTTTTTAGACAACAAAATGAGGCTGGGGTTGTCATCAGTTAAATCGTTTTAACTGTCAATTCCTTGGCATAAGTCTTCATATAACTGATAAGAGTGTTGAACGTGATAAACACATGTACTAAATATCAGTTGAGGGAGTATACAATAGCAGATCTCCCATGAATTTGTTTAATATTTTCGTCAAATTGCAAATTGATAAATATTATATTCACTCTTTGTGTCAAGTTCATGTTGGAGATAAGATTTAATAGGGGAGGACAGACAGTTACTACGAACTGACCGGTGAAACACCGGTATAAATGAGTCCGGAAAACTTAACATGTTAGGTAGTTATCGGGGTGTGAACCCACATCGTCAGTGGGTATATGTTTAATAGTGGTAAGAATTTAACGATATTTGCCATTCGGCTGCACAGACCCTCAAGAAATTCATATGAATATGTTAGCTAACATTCACAAAATGATTAAAAAAAAAAAAAACTTAATTAGGAAAAATTATGCTTTGTGACATGACTACACATTTTGCACATGTAAATAATTCTTGTTTAGGTGGAAATATTTTTATATAGAAGCTTCCTCTATTTTGAGGGTAATGTTAGGATTTTTTATAACTCAGTTTAAGTTTTCTTATTAAAAGGACATGTTCATAAATATTTTTTTCACTAGTAAATTGTGTAATGAACCATTCATCGGTGAATTGTCCAAAAGATTATTTACCTTTTCTGTGCTATTCACCGGAGACGCGATGTATTTTCGCGGAATTTTTAATCCTCTTGTTTTATTGGTGGAAACACGGTAATAGACATTCAAAATCCTCCGGATTTTTTCTATGTTAAACTAATATCCCGAAACCTACAGACAACAACAAACATGGCGAGCAGGTAATATGTCTGTCCACATATTATTAAATAGTCTGTTATGCTGTTTGGTATAATAAAACACTTATTGACTGGATATTCCGGTTTTAGCAACTTTATTGTTTCCCTCTATTTCCCTTGGAATCGGCTTGGGCAATAGTTGGTCTCTCGGGGAACAATCAAATTGATTTTTATCTTCATGGCAGTCAATAAGTGCAAATTACTGACTACCCTCTAAGTATGCCGCTATAGGTTAGATTGCATTGAACACATTAAGCTTATCATGAAGCAATCTTTTGAGATTATACTGCTTTAAAAATCTGATTTTGCGACTTGCAGGATTCACCTTTCGCTAAAAAAAAGGGGGCGGATTTTACTAATTGATATGAATTAGATATACGAAAAGGGATGTATTCAATATGTTTCTATTAATAATGACATTGAGATACATGTGTATACCGCTCATCATGTCCAAATATTGCAATAAAGCCATGCTGGTCCAAATTATGTTATACAGCCTGGTGTGGATTAAAACATCCCATGTGACTGCACTATAACCAATTAGAATACAAAACTAATATGCAAATAAATCTTTATAGGTTTCGCGAGAAGTGTTGTTTACAATGGGAAAATCAAATCAATGAAACATGTCAAAAAATAAAACGGTAGAGCTTACCTTTCATATCCCTATATGATATAGAATACAACTGACCATACAATCTCCAAACAGTATCTGAATTGATGTTGTACATTTTTGTCCGAATTTTATTAATTAAACTCTCCTAAAATCGTATTCCTTGTCAATGGCCAAACACGTACACAAGCCAAATAAAAAACCTCAGTTATTCATGAATTGAAACCTTAGATTTCCTGTAAAAGACTGCTATAGTATCCTTAACGTTGGTTCCAGAAAAAAAATATAATTGATCAAATTCATTCATTCATGAATTGAATCCTTAAATTTCCAGCAAGCGACTGCAATAGTATCCATACTGTTAGTTCCAGTACAAATTGTTATAATTGATCGATCATGCTGTCATGGTGTCCCAGCATATATAATTATAGATCACAGGCAATATCAAGCCAAATGAGGGCAAAGTTATCCTACTAAGTAAGTATTTTCAATTTTAGACTAGTAAATATATAAATCAGTTGAATAAATATGTTGTTTTCTCATTATTTCTATATAAGTCGGTACAATAATGCACACGATGTCCATGTCGAAATTTACAGATATTGATATTTAACAGAAACTTACATGATATTAATTTGAGGTCAATTTTCTTTAATTACGGCTGTCTTAATTATATACTATGATGTCCAACCACATATCAATTTTGCGTAAAAATGCATTAGCAAAGACATACGTCATAACTTAATCAATTATCTCATTTGCAAATTAATATATTCCTTCAATTAACTTCATTTAACTTGTATCCTGTTTTTTATTTCATTTTGATACGACTAAAGGCTCCTTAAATTTTCCGGTGTTGATAAATAAATAAATGAAAACTCATTACTTGTGTTCTGTAATGCAATTGGCATTACCATATACAGCTACGAATTGCCAATTTCCTAACGAAGAGCGTGGAATTCGATCAAAGATTAAACATGGAGCCGTTTCATTGAAGAGAAATTCATACTTTCTTGACTTTATCAATGCTGTCATTATGTTCGCTTAAATTGAAGATTTAACATTATTTTCATATGAATTTCTATTTAATTTCTCATATATTTAGTGAAATATTCTCTGTATTAGACGATTATTCCAATGATGACCATGTTAGTTAGTTATCGCACTAGATGTTCCATTTACTATTGGTAATTCTTCTATACAGTACGATTCTTAACCTTACTATGTATCTTTAAATGCAAAACACAAAAAGCCAATGTATACAATGGTACTGAGATATCCTTGAATACAAAAAACACACATTTCATAATTTCACTTTTTCTCAAACACATTACATATTATACGGTTTATATTATATAAAATGATGCGTAGCCTTACAATTGATTATTATATATGTAATAACGCTTGATGCGTAATACCGGTTATTTTTAATTCATGTTTAATTTTTTAAACCAGCGAAGCAAATAGAAAAGCCGTGTAATTATTATGTTCCTTTAAATTGTTGAGTAGGTAATTTGAATATATTCAAATGCTAGAAATAACAAATATTATTGAAACGCGGAAAATTAAAGCTTTCAAGATTTAAATTCGAAAACATAGAATTTAAAAACACGAGAATAAAAGGCCATTATTTGAACGATTAATTTATATTTCATGTAACTGTTGATTGTTTATAAAGTATATAATTCGTCTGCATGTATATCTTCAGAGACATTGACTGTCATTTATCATACAATCGTTACATTTCCTATACAATAAAGGTGTTAAAATTATTTTATGCTTTATTCGTCTAATATACAAATAATAATCTATTGATACCCGATTGGTGTAGAGCGGGCAGTTCTAAACGGTAACAGAAGAACAGAGAACACCATTGATTTGAACGAGGCATGCATCTACTTTTTTCATGACAATTTGGTGGTTGCTTTTGACGATCTAACATCACCTGATTAACACAATATTCATACATTGTCGGTAAAAATATAATGTATTTGCACTCGCCAAAGACTCGCTTTTCTACCTATTTCTAAAGCTCGTACAAATACATTTCATACTTCCCACAATGTAATGCATTAATAACGTAGATATCTAAGTTGGTGCTCAAGACGCGTTTCTGGAATAACCTTCATCAGGTGTGCTCAAAAAGATAGTAAATCCAAATCATTTGTTAGGATTCATGGTATAATAATGACCTTAATCCACATACATATTATTACTAATAGTATAGGTCAATTCGTGTAATGGTTGTTACTGACCCCTGACTACTTTTTTAAGTATATTTTATTCAATAAACAATTGGTTCGGACACAAGTTTCACAACTTAGAAACGTCTTCTCTCTGTCTACTTGTGAGACAAATAGAAATGTTAATATCAAGGCTAATTGAGTGGACACGACGTATTTTTTTGGAATAACCTCCATTAGTACCGGAGTCAAAAGATTGGAGAGCTAAATAATCTAAGTCTTTGGGAGCAAAAAAAAACAAAAAGGCCGAAACATGACAACCAAAATTAAGGTCACAGATGTATGAGGGAGGAGAACCAAGTTTGTTTCTAGCATCTTGTTGAATGCTTTTTCCTGTTCCCATAATATCCAGCTGAAGCATTTCCGATTCCTACTCGCATAGTTTTCTTTGTAAACATAGAGAGGGTCATATCATACCTGTTGTCTCCTACTCTAGAATGATATCAGAGACAATGGAGAGTTCAGGTGAGTTTCAATTCCCTTTGGAAAGTAAATCATGCATTTGAGTTCATTTCCGATCTGCCATTGAGTAATAATTGCTGATTTTTTGTACAAAGAAGGAAAAAAATGTTAATTTTATTACCAGTTCAGTTGAAAAAGTTGCGCTTATATTGATAATGAATGTATGTGGAAAATTGAGACGATACGTTAATAAAGTTTAAACTCTTAGATTTTGAATATCGACCTGTCATACTCCAATGGACATATTCAACCTCTGGCAATCTGTTTTACATGTGCTTGATTTATATCAGTTTATTAATTATCTGGAGTGTTAAATTATAAATGGTAGATGCATGAATAATTAAAGAAATCAATTAGGAAAAGTTACGAAGTCAAACTGAAATAATTACAACAGTATACATATTTGAAATGTTCAAGTCATTTATTTCCAAACCCCATCTTGGGAGCAGGCTAATATGGATTCAATCCGCAAAAGTGATCGAAAATGTTTCTTTTTCCCTTTTCTTTCGACTTGAAACATAGTGCTCTTACCTTATCCAATGTCTTTACTGACTGGCTGTATTAGTACAAGTAATTGATATGAGATCTAATATCCAATGTGTGGCCCGATGTCGAAATTTCACACAAGTTAATATTTTATTAAGTACGAGGTTGATTTCACTGTTAAGTTTCATAAGTTTATTTTCCTAGAGATATACATGTATATATATATTTTTTTTTTGTAATTTGACACACTTTTCGTTTTAGCGTATTATCTGTCCTTGGGTCTACGAAAAAGGATAATATCTAATCATAACGATGGCAGGTTCTAATCAATAATCTAGTTCGATGTTGGGAATAACCTGATTAATGGGTGTCCTTCACTAGATTCTTTTGTAAACAATATTGCCGAGTAACATCAGTGGAAATAAAGATTTCAGGCGCTGCAGGATTTTAGATGATGGTAGGGACTGCACATATTAGGATCAGGAACCATGGTATCTCTACCGTTGTCGTTTGGAGCCCGTTGCCAGGCAAACTTTTGTAAGAAAAGCTTTAATATACCACAGGAGTAATCAGAAACCGTAAATCAAGGAAGGGCAGACAATGCAATGACCAAAACATAAAGGACAAATACCCAAAACAATAATCTACAAAATAAAATACTGTAAGCATGTCCCCGTCGTGAATATAGCTGAAATGTTGACAACTTGATGTTAAACAATAATCAATTGATCGTTCCCAAATTCACAATAGAATGGTAGATACCGCCAGGCGTGTGTGGAAAATAGAAAACCAACTTTACTCTTTCTACATATTATTCATCATTCATCAATATTATATTCTTATTAAAAAAAAATGCATAGCTTTTCTAAATTGAAAATGAATTCTTCTTTGTCAACGGAACGTACGATATCGCGTTAATGAACTCGGACACTATGTATACAAATCCGGAATGAAAACGTAGATATAGAATTTAGTGCGCACGACGCGTTTCTGAAATAGCCATCATTATGTACGCTCATAATCAAAAGATTGGAAAACCTTATAATTTAAAGTTTTTAGGAGTAAGTAAACCAAAGGGCCTAAACATTATAGCCAAAAATCGGCTAGTCACACTATGCCTCGGAGAGGAGAACCTTAGTTATCGGCTAGTCACACTATGCCTCGGAGAGGAGAACATTAGTTATCGGCTAGTCACACTATGCCTCGGAGAGGAGAACATTAGTTATCGGCTAGTCACACTATGCCTCGGAGAGGAGAACATTAGTTATCGGCTAGTCACACTATGCCTCGGAGAGGAGAACATTAGTTATCGGCTAGTCACACTATGCCTCGGAGAGGAGAACATTAGTTATCGGCTAGTCACAC
>MJUT01039473.1:342637-353305 GCA_002080005.1 Gigantidas platifrons
GAGAACATTAGTTATCGGCTAGTCACACTATGCCTCGGAGAGGAGAACATTAGTTATCGGCTAGTCACACTATGCCTCGGAGAGGAGAACATTAGTTATCGGCTAGTCACACTATGCCTCTGAGAGGAGAACATTAGTTATAGTAATAATGACATTATTTAGGAACTGTATACCATGTCTATACCATGTCTATACCATGTCTATACCATGTCTATACCATGTCTATACCATGTCTATACCATGTCTATACCATGTCTATGCCATGTCTATACCATGTCTATACCATGTCTATACCATGTCTATACCATGTCTATCCCATGTCTATACCATGTCTATACCATGTATATACCATGTCTATACCATGTCTATACCATGTCTATACCATGTCTATACCATGTCTATGCCATGTCTATACCATGTCTATACCATGTCTATACCATGTATATACCATGTCTATACCATGTATATACCATGTCTATTCCATGTCTATACCATGTATATACCATGTCTATACCATGTCTATACCATGTCTATCAGTGTAAAACAGCTTGACGTCTTATGTATCATTAATATAAAAAAATATAACAATTTACACATCACGGGGACTACATGTGGAACAAGAACTACTTACCCTTTCAGAGCACACGAGGTCATTCCCGGGTTTTAGTGGGGTTCGTGTTGTTCCATCTTTAGCTTTCTGTGTAATGTTTTGTAAGAAGAGTTTGAAGATCAGAATCCGTAAATCGAAGAAGAACAGACAACACAATGGCTAAAAGAAAAAGGACAAAGGACAAACAACGATCTACAAAGCATACACATAAAGCTAAAGATCGAGTAACACGAAACCCACTGAAACCGGGTGTGAACTCAGGTGCTCTGGAAGGGTAAACAGTTCCTGCTCCACTAGTGGCACCCGTCGTGTTAATCTAGTTACAAACCCGGAGAAATGTTATGAGTGAGGAAATGAATGGGAAGTGTTTACGACAAGTGGAACATATCCATGATAATTTGTGACACAGATATTCGATAGCGGTCAACCAAGTCATGGTGGCGACAGTAAAACCTACGAAGTCATTATTTACCCAAGAGGAACCATTGGTTCGGTAGCTTCCTTGTTAGCAGCAACCCTCAATCAAGGAAATCTTGATAAGAACCACTAGCTCTGGGATATCGTTTCAACTGAGCTATTTCGTTGTTTGTCCTTTTGTCCTTCTCTTTTGGCTTTTGTCTGTCCTCCTTTAATTTACGGCTTCTGATAACCCCTTTGGTATCTTCAAACATTTCTTACATCTAATAATAATTCCTTCTTAGTTCAAACAAATGATTGTTTAACAGTGAATATTGTAATACTATGCCTTTTAATTATAATGGAAATTATTGATCACTGTAAAAGTATGGCAAAAACATTAGTAATACGATTTGCTTGTTTATTACATGCTATTCATTCTGATTACTTCATCATTTCTTGTTTGTTTAACGTATAATTTAGAAAGTGTAAATGAAATTACAAAAGAAATGTCATTCGAATTTCTAACTTACAAGTAAATGTCAGAATAAAACATGTTACGATGATTTGCTAGCTCTAGGACATGTAACAGGTTGAGTTATTCTTAGAAACGATGACGTCTTTAATTCAAGGAAGTATTCAGAATATAATTACTATACTATTGAAAATATTGTTCTGAACTATTTTGATTATTGTAATTGTTATGCGTCTAAATATTGATATGCTTATTAAGATTCTGAGCATTTTCAATTTTGTAAATAACGGTTCTCAAGATTCCACTTACAACAATTTTAGTATTTGTGCAATAAAACATAAAACAACAATTTCTAAGAGGGTACAACAAACAGAATACTACTAAACTTAATGGAGGAAAACACAAGACATATATATAGCAAAAGCAAAGAACACTACTCAGATGCATGGGGAAAACACTGCAGGTTGAACGCTACACAGATATGTGAGGAAAGCACAGTGCATAGGTATAGAAAAGACGAAGAGCAGTACTAATGTTTATGGGGAAAACACAGTATACAACAAGCGGAACACTACTGAGATATATGGAGGAAAACACAGTATACAACAAACTGAACGCTACTGAGATATATGGAGGAAAACCGTATACAACAAGCTGAACGCTACTGAGATATATGGAGGAAACACAGTATACAACAAACTGAACGCTACTAAGCTACATGGAGGAAACACGGTATACAACAAGCTGAACGCTACTGAGATATATGGAGGAAACACAATATACAACAAGCGGAACGCTACTGAGATATATGGAGGAAACACAGTATACAACAAGCGGAACGCTACTAAGCTATATGGAGGAAAACAATATACAACAAGCTGAACGCTACTAAGATATATGGAGGAAAGCACAATATACAGCAAGCGGAACGCTAGTAATCTATGGAGGAAAATACAATATACAGCAAGCGGAACGCTACTGAGATATATGGAGGAAAACATGTAGTATACAGCAAGCGGAACGCTAGTAATGTATGTGGGGAAAACATGTAGTATACAGCAAGCGGAACGCTAGTAATGTATGTGGGGAAAACACAGTACATAGTACACTGTGCAGCTTTATATTGACCTTTCATTGATTATATGCCATACTGTAATATCCTATTAGTTTGCTATTTTATCTGATAAAGTTGTCTAACATAAGTAATATGGTTTTGTGATAACTATCGTACGTTCAAGATTATAGATAGCTTATGGGTAAAAATGGTTGTAAAGATAGTAAGTATTCTATTGTAGTGTTATGTTCAAAATTAGACGCACATACGTGAGTCCACATAGTCGATATTTTGTGCCATTAAGTTTGTAATATTTTCAAATGATTATAACGTTCTTTATAATAACGCAATAACGCTGTTCGCCTGGTTATATGTTAGGGTTGGTATTTTATTTACACGTGAAAAGCACTTGAAAGGCCGTATCATTTCAATAAGAGGTGATGTTTGGGTCCATAAAACTAGTTTAACCCCACCACTTTTTATTGAAGTGCCTGTATTAAGACAGGAAAGTGATTGGTTATGTATTTGTGTGTTAGTGTAATCAATTTTGCCTCATTCTACGATTTTGATAATTGATCTTGGAATTGTTCCGACAGTGGTATTTTTTCATTCTTATTCTCTTAACTAAGTTATATAATATATTTCGGCATGATACTGTTTTGATTTAGCTTAACCCATTTAAGTTGTACATGTCTATTATATATGGTATCCAACAATAAGATAATTACTTTGGTTAAGCACATGTTGAACTTCTAGTCTGGTGTAATATACTAAAACAACGTCACCGATGTGCGATGACAGATGTCATCTTTGCTTTCCATGCAACATGGAAGACTTATAAGCTCACATATATGTAAGCTACTTTAGCTCTGTTAAATAGAATATGAATTTATCTGTCAGTATTGCATAACCAGTGCTGTTTCAATTTATTAGATATGTCTTGTATTACTTCTGCTATTTCAAGACATGTCAGTGTTTTTTCTGATTTATCAGTAATTTACTGTATGACTATTTTCATGATACCCATGGGATAATCAGAAACCGTATAACCACTCTCATTTCCTGACAGTTCATCATTTAGTTTCAATTTATCAGTAACATATTTTATAATCATTGCCTTGTCAAGCCAGTTAAGTATTTGGCTTGAATTGAAAAGTGATATATATTAAAGAAAAGTTAATGATAACCTATGGGGTAATCATATTTCGTAAATGAAAAATATCAGACGATATCGTCACCACATGAAAAAGGACAAATGGCAAACAATGATCAGCAAAACAGTACACAGAAAACTGTAGATTTTGCAACATGAGCCTCACTAATAATAGGGCGGGGGTGAAATCGTGTTCTCTTTAATGGTAATCAGTTCCTGCTCTACGGGTGGCACCAGTCGTGTTCTATGAAATGACACAAACGTTACCACTGGCATATCACTACAATTCGAAAACAAAATTTGTGTATTAACTTGATTACGATGTGTCAACGAAGTAACTTACTATGGCACATACGATGACATCCTTCTTAGTATTAACATTATCAGTGGAAGTAACTTACTATGGCACATACGATGACATCCTTCTTAGTATTAACATTATCAGTGGAAGCAACTCCTAGAATAGTCTGGTTTCCAACCAAAGTGAGATATCATAAAATGCAGAATAAAAACTACCACACCGTCAGAAAATTTCAAAGGTCAATTATTTTAATCGTAAAAAGAGGCAAAATTGATACCACTAACACACAAATACATGACCTCTGACCCCTAACACACAAATACATGACTGGTCACTTTCCTGGCTTGGTACAGGCACTTCAATAAAAAGTGGCGGTCAAGACATGCAAGTGCTTTCCACGTGTGAGTACATGTATCACTGATATATAAATTGAGTGTGCTTCCATTCGACTGGAATCTGTAAAGGAATAAACTACTGTGATATCATTAAAATTCTTCTTCTTCTTACATCTTAAAAAATGGCACAATTTCTAAAATCGTTGACGAATGACGAAGCAAATTAGGGGGTATTGTCTCTAACGCCACTTTCAACAATATTTCAGTAATATCGTGGCGATCAGTTTTATAGGTGGAGGAAGCCGGAATATTCAGAGAAAACCACCGACCTGCCACAAGTCAGTGACAAACTTTATCCCATAAGGTATATACACCTCACCATGAGCGGGATTCGAACTCATAACAATCACGCTGATACACAGCGAAGCAAAATTATATATATATATAAAGCCTCTCCGAATAAAACGCATCTGTTCCAATGAATAAACTACGAAAAAACGGCTTGGGGAACTGAAATGTCATCTGAAAAAGAGGGGTTACAACAATGCGAGCATTAAACATTGTTTTAACAAAGCAAGTGGTATTGACAGAAAATACCTCATCCTATATAAAGAAAAGAACGCGAACAACAAAATGCCATTTGTCATCACATACCATCCTGCGCTCAGTAATTTATCCAACATCGTTCGTGAGCACTGGACAACCATACAAAAACACCCAGAATTGTGCAAAATCTTCAATGAACCACACGTCTTGGCTTTCAGGAAACCCAAAAGTTTGAAAGATATCTTGGTGAGAGCTGACATCTCTCCTCGATCTGCCTACAATGGTTAGTGTCAAAAATGTGATTCGAGACAATGTATGACGTGCAAAAACATCCAATGCACCCAAAAATTCAGTAGCACACATACAGGAGAAGAATTCATCATATACTGCAATGCCAACTGCAAGACAGAAAATATTATCTACCTCCTAGAATGTGCAATTTGTGACCTTCAATACATCGGAGAAACTAAGCAACAACTTAGTAAACGCCTGAATGGTCACAGAAGCGATGCAAATTGAACTCAGCACTCAGCAGACATCTCAGATCGACGGGCCACCATGATTCTTTCGGCAAACTGAAGGTCACTATAATTGACCATAACCCCAAGTGGGATGATAAAAGCAGACAGGACAGGGAAAGCTTCTGGATTAGAAAACGTAAGACCTTGTCAATGAGAAAAAATGATATCCTTTCTTGACTCCTATTTTTGTTGGTCTCCTCTAGTCCTATTAGAACATACAGTTTGCTCAAATGGCCCAAAGTATATATTCCACACTTTGCCGGGCCGTTATTGTGAAATAGTTTGGGTATCATACCGTTTTCAAAAATATTTTTGACAGTTCTTTTTGATACATTTACCAATAATGTCTCATTTTTATTTTTATTTCTAATTTAACATTTATTTACATGAGTAGCTCTATTGTGTATTGATATTATTGTTATTGTACTTTCATTAATTTATATGTAGGATTTCAATTCTTTTATGTATGTAATATATGTGCAATTTCTGGTTCTTTTGTCCCGCACATGGACTGTCAAAGACTTTTTTTTAATTAAGTCGCCATATTGGTTCGAAATTTTATTACACATTGATAAAGTCCCTCGGTGGGACGAAAATTGTGTCATTCAACGAAGTGTTTAATTCTTTATCACTTTGTTTTGTGTACTTGGTGTTGTTTTACAACCCATTTTAGACGTTTATATTTTTTTACTTGTATATTTTCGTTATACCGTAGCAATCCAACACCCCGTAAGATTGATCGTTGACTGGTTTTTCAGACGTTGTATATAAAACCTGTGTATATATTTTATCAGAGTCGTTTAAGGAACGCACAAGAACAGTGTCTAGCTCTTTCATGGGCATAGCTTATATAATCATTGATGAACATTTATAAATTTTATAACAATCTGTAGGAGTATCAATGTTCCATATAGCTTGTGTACAAGGTTGATTAGAATCTGACGAGGAATCAACATTACAGGGCAATGACTCCCATTATACAATGTACTTATTGTTATCCACAAACTGTCACATGATCATCGATTACAAACTCGGAGATGTACTCCGTCTTTTGTGTAAAATTGTAATAGCGATATAAATATTACGGTTATCAATCATTTGGTGTCATTCTTGCAATGCATTATGACATACGATCCGTGTTTAAATGATACGGCTTGATAAATGGTCTTCGCAATGATTATCTAGCCAGAAACTCTTCTCTTTAATTAACACTGTATGAAAAGAGAGTACAAAACAGTGATGGTCAACAATTCTATCAATATCAAACTCTATGAACGGTTTCTTCAATAGGCTAATCAAAATAAATCATTCAATATGATACCCAATTTCGTTCAATGTTTTATTTTCAATATTGTTTCCTTATTGTATGCTATTTTTTGAAGGAGGACTCGTGTCTTATTTACGTTTTTGTTTGTTTGTTTGTTTGTTTGTTTGTCTTCGTCTTGTCTTGTTTCTCTGGATTGTCCATTCTTGAATGCCCCTTCGGTTACTCTACCGTTTATTTAATCTTACGATATATTAATTATTCGGATTGGAAGTGATAATGACGCACATTAAGAATGGCTTAATATAGACAGTCTGCAGCCATTTCTGGTGAAGCTGTGAAAAACCACTTTCTTAAATAGGAATGTAAATAATTTCTGTGAATCTGGCAAAAATAGTATAATTCTACGATGTTTCGATGCTACTAAGGGGAGACAAGAAGAGTCAACTAGAGTTAAAAACTAAAATCCGCCAATTAATAATTTTGTTGATTGATTGATTGATTGATTGATTGATTGATTGATTGATTGATTGATTGATTGATTGATTGATTGGTTGATTGATTGATTGATTGATTGATGTTTAACGCCAATTTAGCAATATTTCAGCTATATCATGGCGTGAACAAATTATATTATTAACTAAGACACATACAAGACCCTTAGAAACAAACCATACTTGTCTATAAAACAATCAGATTGTATGTACAAATCAAAAAAGAAACATCAAAAAGATAAAACCACATCTATTGTCATTACGCAATATAAAAATATATGTTGTATCTAATTTTTCGATAACTTCAGATGATCTTTTACTGTTATAATGATCTCCTGGTCATTTTTGTGTATCTCTGTACCTATGTTTATACAATGGTTTTAGAGAATAATAGTATATTTAGTGAGAGGTCAATCACATTGCACCGTCATTGTTTTGTTTATATATCGTTTATAGACAATAATCATAATTCTGCGATAACACTAGATATTTTAAGTATTTCTTTTCATAAGGGTTTAATGTGTGGTTTTGGTTATTTATTTATTTATTTATTTATTTTATTTGTACTATGTAACATGAAGTATTTGACTGTTTATCTGCACGGATCGACCGGACAACAATTGCGTAAAGGTTCATTTCCCGTTTAGAACATAGTTAAGTGACGTTTTCAATTGCTTTCGATAATGATATTAAATACGTTTCTAATAATGGAAGGTATACCGGTTACACCATGATACGACCTGTTTTTCTGCAACCAATTTTAACTCGAACATTATACAGACAGTGATAGGGAAATCGTCTCAAATACTACCTTCTAAATATATGAAATATTTTGGTACCATTTAGCCATTTTTCCATAAAAAAAATCTTTATTAACATATAAATTAATCATAAAGATGGGCATTTTGTATAAACAAATGCAAAAAAAATGGATGAAAAGTAAAAAAGTGCAAATTTCGAAATTTGGAATCTCTCTTTAGGTTGAGTTTGTCTCAGATACCTTAAGAAATACATGTAAAACGTTGACATACCGTCACAAAGCAAAGTGAAATGTCGGAATTAGGGCTCATTTTAGCTCCATTTCCAAAATAAAATAGGTGATGTAGTTTATCTATTGACTCACAAATAACTCATAAAGATAAGCATGTTTCCCTAACACACAAATACATGTCCGCTCACTTTCCTGACTTGGTACATACAATATTAAATAAAAAGTGGCGGGTTTAACTAGTTGTATTGGCTCGAACATCCACTCTTGTTAAAATGGTGCGGTCATGCAAGTGCTTCAACATGTCAAAAGATGTCAAATTGGATCTATATTTGGTTAGTGATGTAATCGTACTAACACAACATTTCCCTGGAGGCCATATGACTATAGTCTATTAGACATAATCAGAGATGTCATAACAGGGTCTATCGTTATGGTAGTCATTGTTATTACATAAGAAACAAATCGGGGGAGAGAAGTCCACAAAGTTCATGGCAAGAGAAAGACTCAATTCCGTATATAAACATGAGAAGACATGATTTATAACACATAACAAGTCTAGAAACGCTGAAATAATTGTCAAGAACGAAAAGGAAACACGCATTTTTCTCCACTGAGAAAATGCAATTATGTGCGAGGAATGTCATAGACTGAAAGTTTAAAATATAAAATTTACAATCAAAAAGTACAATCAAAGCAATGTCATTAAAATTAGCACCTTCCTATATATGTTAACAGGAACCAGAACTATCAAAATTTAAAGAGATTTACCGAAAGTTTTTAATTTAATATTCAACAATACCACTGAATACGGCAGCAATAGAAGACATTTATCACCATCAATTATTCCTTCATTTCAAGCACTCTTGTATTTCATTTATGTCAATAACGGAACCCTTGACCATATTAAACCTGTAGACATTCTACTTGTTTTTGTCTTAATTTCCTGGTCACAGACATCTTATCGTAGACTTGTTTGTATTTAATATGTTGCGGAAAGATGGCCGTGTGAAAGGAAATAACATAAGATTGCTTTTCCACTGTTTTGATCACTTTTCAATTAGATTTAAGGAACTGAACCACGGTAGTCAGATATTAGTTGTTAAATGAGAAAAGAAAACGAAAATATATTAGAAGTTAACCACTAATTTATTAAACAAATTCGATTGCTTCTTTGTCGGTACAATATAACAAAAGAAATTGTACACTTAATTGATCTCACATTTAAGGTAACATTTGTATTGACAGAAAAATAAATAAACAAATCATACTAGTGTCAACTTTCTTCCGTACGTCGTAGTTTTTTTTTATTTGATTGGTTTTGGTTTTAATTCTGTTTTTGGTCTCATCATTCTACCATAAGAAGTAATAAACAGTAATTGTGTACAATGTAATCAACGCCAACAGCATGGACCAGATCTTTCTGGCAAGATTCCAAATCAACTCCCCAACACAAAAATACCAATGACACGAGAATATTTGAAATCTATAAGCTCCTGTTTTGAGACAGACATGAAGATATGACAGGGATAATTAATTAAACAGGTTAATATGATGCCAACCCTCTCCCCTTTAATAACTTGAATTATTACAGCCAGATAGACACAACTCACAATTAAAAGCTTGTACAGTTTCGTTTCATTCATTACTTTCACAGGAATACTACCCTTGAGATATATTTCCTAATATGAAGTAAAGAATAAGTCAACGCATTGCTTACATCGATTATGAGAAAAATATAGGGTTATGGTGCTTAACGCAACTTTCAACAATATACCAACTACATCGTGACGGGCAGTTTTATTGGTGGAGGAAACCCGAAGAAAACCACCGACCTGCCGCAAGTCACTCACAAACTATTATATAATGTTGTATCGAGTACACATCGCCATGAACAGGATTCAAATTCACAATGGGCCAAATATTTTTTCATACATACTACAATATGATAATGACACAACACTTGTAAACTGTGATATAATTTCATAGAAAACATTAAAGATATAAAAATGAAAATTACCACATCGTCAGAACAGTTTCTAAATGGAATAGGAAAACCTTAATAAATTAAAAGGTGAACCCCTCCCCCAACAAAATGGAAGTCTAATATCTATCGTTTATAGTATTTGTACTACTGCAATGACAGTTTAAGGTACCACATGAATACATTTGCATTAACTGATTCTCGTTAGATATGCATATTAAATCAACCCTGATCTTCATCATTGACAGTCAAAGAAGATACCGTATATTTTGAATAGAACGTGAAGTTTCCATCCATATAATAATTAGAAAGGTTTAAATATACTTAAATGGGCAATTAGAAGCCGTAAATCGTAGGACTAGACAATACAAACAGACAAAGAATGGTTCACACAACAATATACAGAAAACTATAGAAAAAGCCAAATGAAGCCCACTAAAACAGTTACATTAAAATGATGAATAGTTCTTAGTAACACACCTCGTGATGAATAGTTCTTAGTAACACACCTCGTGATGAATAGTTCTTAGTAACACACCTCGTGATG
>MJUT01039473.1:366402-379368 GCA_002080005.1 Gigantidas platifrons
TTTCAATCTAAACAAAAAAGTAAACTAAAAAATCTTTGCAAATTTATAAGGAATATAAATTCTCAAGTAGTTCTTCCAGGTTAATCCTCTGTTGTTGCTGTACTGTATTTGTTAATCATTTTACTTATTTCATCTTGTCATGTGTGTTATTATTATTTATGTTATCATATTGAACAAATTCTTTGTACCACTGTACTTACTATGGTGTTTAAGAAATAAAGAATCTTGAATCTTGACTTTTCTATAGATTTAAAAGTCAATTTAAAACATAGATGAGCGATTACATGCCCCTGAGAGGATAAGGTTTAATTAAACATTGAGAAATTGAGCAATAATTTAGGTTTTTAGATTTTCGGTATCAGCTAAGCAATATCAGCGTGTAACGTAGAGAATATAAGACAAATTTGTCTACACTGCAATAACACTGCAAAAACAGGACTTGTTATTAAAGTTGGGGTTTTTTTTCAATTAAAAACATGAAAATGAAATAATCATTTTACATAATTGATAGAAGAGTCCTTTGTCCAAAATGCAATTTAGTTGGCGAATAAAGACAGTAAAACAATAAATTTAGATGGCTAATCTCTAGGCCTTCTGTAAGATTTATACAGCAGACCGATAGTTCCAAATTAAAAACAAAAGTATGCATATGAAATCGTATACATTTGAATCTGAACAACTTTCTGACTGTCTATATTTTTGTAGTTCTTGCTGTAGTACAAAATATTTCTGAGATTGACATTTTTCTAATAAAAATATTAGCTTTTTTAATTTGTTTTCAGAACATGGACATGTTATGTGTTTTGTACATTTTCCTTTTTTTATTCTTTCTCGTCCATTTCGAAACGGGATATCTATTTTTTCTATTAAAAGAAACATTCAATAAGATTATTCAAATTTATTTAAATTCTAACAATGCTATGTCTATAGTAATGCTTTGGGGGAGTATACGACACAACTACAAGTAAGGGACCGGGCATTCATCTCTATGGGTGATGTGTTTTTATCCCAAGCCATAATTTTTTTTCGCGCGAATTAATTATTTTTTGCATCGTCCATGTCCATTTAACTTTTTCTATAAAATTCTGCAACATAATTTGTTTTTGTATAAAAAACATACCCCCCCCCCTTTTCCTAAAGTTTAAATGCTTGTTCTCTAATAAAAAATTCTACTCACTTTTTTTCGTTAGAGATCTCCAAAGTCTTGATTTTAGCTTTGTATTGACAATCCATTCGAACATCATGTTGATGATCAGTCAAATAAAATTAAAAATAGGAGAGAATCGTCAAATCCAATTTAGGAAATCGAATTGAATAACGATTCCAGTGAAATTCTGTATTTCCATAATCCTGACAAAAAACACATTTCGAGTGATAGCGATAGATTGCACAGCTTGAAAAAAATATGTGACGTTTAAGAAAAGTATTTCCTGCAAAATATGAATCTCGAGGGAGATGTTCAGATTACGTACAACCTGGTACAGAACAGTGATAGAAACTATTATTATGTAGAATATTTATGTTCTCTATATATCAGAGATACTCCATTCTTTAGTTGTCTTCAGCGAATGCTTAATTGTTTTTGAGCCAAAGTAACACGGCAATATCCGAAGCTTAATATTGGTTTTTCTTTACATCATGCGTTCCTAATTACTTTATCCTGTTGACGTTTTAAATATTATGACATTTTATTTTCATTTTATTATATTAATATTATGGCATTTTATTTTCATTTTTTTTACATTTTTTTTATTTTTTTACTTTTTCAATAAAAAAAAACAGAAATACCAAAGCAATTTATAGATTAGATCACTTTCCCTATTATCTATATATAAATAATATTATTTATCATGATTTGAAGAGTTCCAATAAATATGAACATGTAGATATCATTTGACACAGGAATGATCTTGTAGTTTGAAACTAGTAAGATAATATAATAAATTGAGTAGGACTTTATTGGCTCGTCGTAGTCGTGAACGTATAGTAGTTGGATTTACAATTACCTTTGCAATCAGTGCCTATCACCACTAACGTTGTGAGTTCGAATGCTGATAATTGAGAGGCGTACTCGTTTCAACATTATGTGATAGCGTTTTTCAGTGACTTGCGGAAGGTCGTTGATTTTTTCCGGGTACCCAATAAAACTGACCGCCACGATATAACAGAAATATTGTTGAAAGTGGTGTTAAACATCATAACCCTAACCCCCCCCCTTTTTTTTTTTTATACATTTTAATCAAAGCTCCAGAGCAGGCAACAAATTCGTTAATATATACGTTATTATGAGAGCTTATGCAACATTTTATGAGTGAAGCATGTTTTTTTTTCGTCCCCGCAATGGAAAAGTTTGAATGTGCCAAGAGGCCAATCACAAGTCGTAAATCAAAGAAGTACAGACAATACAATGACCAAATGAAACAGTACAAAAAGACAAACAACGAAATACAAAACATTACACAGAAAACTAATGATCGAGTAACACAATCCCTTCTTCACACCGCGGATAAAGTCAGGTGCTATCAACCACTTCTATTGTCAATTCGCATCTAGCCATTTTTCAGATATGTCTATGAACTGTAAATTCACATATATTGATGCTTACACTCTTTCTGTAACTTTCTTCACTTCAATTTTCCTTTGCACCGACAATAGAAGATATGATAACGTTTATAGACATTTTATTGCATTGCCGACCCCCACTTAATTTGTTTAGTGGAATGTAATTATTTGTCGTAATTGGAATTGGTTTTTATGTAACAAACTGTTCTCTTTCAAATGAAAAATAACTATAACGAAATACATAAACAGGGTCATTATATAAAGCGAAGGCATTGAAAATGATCACGTGATTAGGGCCTGCTAGACTTCAATTTGACGTCACGGTGTGAATGTCTGTTGAGAAATCGTTGTTCATATGCTTAATATAAATCCGGATAATTTCTCCTTTATTCCAGATAGACTTGGTATATCAGGCTTTTAGAGATCTAAGGATGTTTTCTAGCTTCTTTTATATTATAAAAAGGAGCGATGCATGGCTATTTGGTGTGTGTGGTCAGGGGAGGATCCAAGACATTTTCATAAGGGGGCCCGATTTTGTTATTAGAAAAAAATCTGATTTAAACAATGGTTAAATAATGACAAGGATGAAATTGGAAATATTCTGTTAAAGTACGTTTTTACCAGTCAATACCTTTGTTCAAATAGGGGGCCGAGGACCCTACACCTGGATCCGCATA
Organism: Gigantidas platifrons; assembly: GCA_002080005.1. Classification (NCBI taxonomy): domain Eukaryota; kingdom Metazoa; phylum Mollusca; class Bivalvia; order Mytilida; family Modiolidae; genus Gigantidas; species Gigantidas platifrons. The sequence goes on from MJUT01039473.1 coordinate 369,642, forward strand.
TGGTGGTGTACATTTTAATAAAGTGAATTTAAGCTTTCTATAGGACATGTTGTAGGATTCTTTCACTCTTATCTCTTTAAATTAATATGTTTCAATTAGGGATTGACGTCTATAAAAGACATATTTCATTTTGTTTATCTGCGTTTTTAAACGGCTCAATATTTACGGCTCTATAGCCAGAATATCTTTTAACAATAACAAGTCATCAAGTCGTGTCAGACCCGAGCTTTAAGCCTCTATTGTGGGCCTTCTAAGAGTTAACACACCCATGCCTTTTCAGCTGAATAACCGCTATCATGTGCCTTTAATCTAAGACCCAATTAGAAAAAAAGTACTGTCATAGGGAAGCATTTATGACTTCTCAAAGTTGGCCATAAAGTCATGTCAAACCCCATCTTTTGACATCTATTGTGGGATTTCTAAGCTTTAAGAAAGATTCTCTTCTAATCACTGGTCCCTTTTTGAGAATTCCATCACTTTTCTGTGACTAAATAATAATAAGATAAAACTCTAACAAATAAGATCGATTGATTTACATCTACAGATATAAAATTTCAGGATATCGTCGGCCATCTTCGATTTCAGATCATAAAAACAACACATAACCTTTGTTGACGGCCATCCAATGAACATCCGTATCATGCTTAGCTTAAATTGGTGCAGTGGTTTCAGAGAAGAAGCCTATTAAACATATTCCCATGTTCAACTAATGAAAACGTAGATATCAAATACAGCGCGTAGGAGGCGTTTCTGAAATAACCTGCTAAAGGTTACGCTCAACGTCAGATGTTTGGTAAGCCAAATAATGTAAAGGTTATTGGGAACGGCCATAATACAATTCTACTCAACATAGACATCATTCTGTCGGTCCAACCTTTCTATAACACCTTAACTCAGTCTTGTATTTTGTATTTTTGTTTTCACTTTGTGTTTGTACCGTAACAATTGTATTTTGGATGTTTCGTCTCATAAAACTAGCTTATTGAAGTTCGTGTCATTTTTAAGCCAGGTAAAGGAGCGCTTGTGTATATGTTATCAAATGTGCCTCGCTTTCAACAATTTTTCGATTAGATTATGGAACTGTTCCGACAGAGCGTTTTTTATTTCATTTTTTTTTATTTAAGTATTCTTAAATGTGTAGTTTCGTATATATCGTGTGTTAAATATTTGTCCTGTCATTAACCAGATGTCTTAATTTGTTAAGAAATGACTGGTTACAACACGTTTTGACTTTCCATTCATTGATTTCTTGTCTATGGTCTGTAAGAATTGTATACAATTACCGATTTGTCTGACTTCTTAAATATATGTCACCCGTCAATAGGCATATCAATTGTTTTCGATGTATTAAGGAAGTATTGTCAAAGAATTAATTGTGCTTTACCCGCTGTTTAGTTGGGGAGTATTGAGAGAATTGTGGCTTAATCTGGACTTGTAAACCTTCGTACTGGGCAATGTTGCCTTCCGATTGTCCATACGTTCGTTCATATTTCCACATGAAGATTACGTGTTTTACCCTAGATTTCTAAAACATTTCAAGATGTTTATGCAATGTATACATATACATAATATGTTCATATAGGCGTAAATATGAATTTCATTTCTCTATGATAAAATTACAGATCATAGAACTTTGGTCATTATCAGCAAATTGATGTTTGTTAGGTACACATACAATTACATTGTGCCACTAACATCCAGTTTTTCCACTCCCAAAACAACATGGATAAGAATTTTCTTTGTTCGGTATACAGCATGGTTAATACATTTTTTGTATATATATTACTTATTCAACCTATTTACTCCACCGCTAACGCACTTTATCGATCATATGACACCATAACAATTTCAATATACGTCTTACTCAAGTATATACTCCATCCATTGCGTACTATTTATCACGTGTCTATTTTTAGGACTTGAGCAGTAAAATGTTAACAAAACATTCAAATTTAATTCTACTGACATTTCACGATATTCAGCAACTAATATACTATCTGACAATGTATTATTATTACCTCTTAATTCTACACTGTTTCTCTATACAATTAACAAAAATCCCAACAGGTGATGGTACTATTGGAGAATGCCAAGAACATTAATTTTTTCTAATGATTCAAGCATTTTGGTGGCAATAGTAGCACATTTATTTGTCATACAATGCCTCAATCAAACGTTTATATGATGTAATTATAAATCAAAATTAAGGTTCTCCTCTCTCGGACATATGTGTCCTTTGCCGATTTTGACTATCCTTTTAGCTTTCTAATCTTTCGATTTTGAGCGTACCTGATGACTGTTATCCTAGAAACACAAAGTGGGCACTAGTTTTGATATATACGTTTAGGTAATATCATACTATTGACAATAATATCATCTAAAATTAACAGTCAGTGCCTATCATCACAAAAGGTGTGAGTTCGAATCCCGCTCAGTGACTTGCGACAGGTCAGTGGTTTTTTCCGGGTACTCCGGTTTCTTCCATATATAAATCTGTCCGCCATGATAGTCGATGCAAAACACAATATTATTATTTAAATAGTGGCCATTGCAAAAGACTACATTTTTTGTTCTGGATACTTTTTTCTAGTGGCTGTCGGAGGTCGTTGAACCGGTTGTTCAATATATCTCTCATTTCTGTAGTTTTAGACATTATTCAACTTGTTCTCGTTCTGAATTCCTGACTTCGCACATTTAGCAACCAACATTCAATCAATCATTTTATTTGTCTCAAGTACTTGCGCATTGTACAATTTCCTGTTCTTTTGCGTCATATGTTAGTTTCATCATTATCTTCCCTCATTTTTTCTGTACTTAATGGCTCTTCATTTACAGTAGTATCTAAATTAATTGTCAGTAAATGACAGATTCTAAATGGGATTCGCATGGTAATTACCTGTAAAGGTGCCATTGATCATATAAGACTGGTCAAAGAATAATTACAAGCACAGTGTTATGAGCATAAAATATATCCCATCTAAAGCGACATTAATTGTATGTCAGGAAAAAAGCACTGAAAACACTTATCACACTTAATTACAAAAACGCACAAGGACAAAAGCATTTCATGATGTTTCTGATGATTTGAAATTTCCCCCCTGTTTTTCTATGCGAAATATGTTAGTATATAGTAGCTCTTTCTTCAATTTACAAAGATTAAGGAGGTAAGATAGCCACTTTCTGTCGGAGAACATTTCTGGTATGGTACCACTAAACTCAGTTATAACATCTGCCACTCGTCATTACTGCGGGGCTACAAAATTAATGCTTTGTCGTCTGCTCATAATGTTTGTAAACAAAGACAATTAATCAAATGATGACGTTAAAATATCTTAAAAGTCTTTGTGGGCTAAAAATCCTAAAGGCCTAAACAGGATAACGAAACTCGGCTAAAGTCACATATTCCTGAGGGAAGAGAACCTTAGTTTTATCTAAAGTCACATATTCCTGAGGGAAGAGAACCTTAGTTTTATCTAATCACATATTCCTGAGGGAAGAGAACCTTAGTTTTATCTAAAGTCACATATTCCTGAGGGAAGAAAACCTTAGTTTTATCTAAAGTCACATATTCCTGAGGGAAGAGAACCTTAGTTTTATCTAAAGTCACATATTCCTGAGGGAAGAGAACCTTAGTTTTATCTAAAGTCACATATTCCTGAGGGAAGAAAACCTTAGTTTTGATAATAATTACATTATTTAGTAACTGTTAAATTCGATAACAAATATATCCCAATAAACCATACTGACCAGTATCGAAGCACTGACCACTCGGCGGATGATACCCTCCGTGACTAATAGTCGATAAGTAGAGGTATCGACCCAGCGATTCTAATAAAAACCTAGATATATAATGCAACATTGATGGAATATTTATGTTCTGTATATAATCGTGACCGGAATTTTGAATTAAATCAAGTTGAGGGTTTGGGTTTATGATGTTTAACGCCACTTTCAATAATATTTCAGTTATATCGTGGTTGTCAGTTTTATTGTACCCGGAGAAAACCACCGAACTGTCGCAAGTCACTGAGAACCTAAATCACATAATATTGTATCGAGTATACTTCACCATGGACGGGGTTCGAGCTCACAACTTTAGAGGTGATATGCACTGATGGCATCGAAGGTCCAACTACCGTACGGCCCCAAATGAAGTTTATGCATAATTGACAAATAAATATAAAAATAATAAATAAAATAAAATAAAATAAAATATGAAATTTATTTCTTGTTTCATTTTTTGTTATCTTAAAGTACGTACAAACGGAAAATTATATATCTATATAGATATCAAAATGTTTTTTTTTATTATCTCTGTGTCAGATTATTCACTTATTCACACATGTCCACAATGTAACTGCCAAGAAGTTGCAAGAGTCATCAATATTAATCAGGGGAGGTAATTAGTTAATAACCATCTAATAATTCGTACAAATTAAGTACACCATCTTAAACAGGTAGATATAGACAGCAAGGTGCTAATGACTTTTTATCATCAATCATTAAAGAGTTATCTTTGGCTGCAGCTATACACATTTAATAGCCATCATGATTCGTTAACGCGATATATTTGTCCAACGATATCTCCTTTTTTCTTTAAATAAATAATTACCATTTAGATACACCATAATTGAGTTATGCAGGTAATACTATTTATATTTTTTAACGAATTTATAGTCTTTGGTATGACCCGATCGGTACTCGAACTCAGATCTACCACACCATTACCCCACCCGGTGTGGTTGATTCCTTAGAAGAGTTTCTACAAAATTCCATGTACGATTAACGTTAGTTACCTGAACATCTATAAGATAGACTGTTAGCAATTAACGATAGCTTTTCCTTCTTTGTTTGTTCTTTCGTTTCATTGCTTAGTTTAGAAGTGCTTAATTTGCTTCTAAATCTTCCTTACAATTTAGCTCTACAGATAACGATAGAAGTCTACAGCGTTCTTAAGCTATAAACATGTTTAGCTCAACAGGTGAGAAAGGACTTCAATTAAGTGGTGAACATAATAATTATATTTGATCTATCATTGTATTATTGTATTGTTTATCTACATCTCTCATTACTGTTTTCAGCAGAGTTCCAAGGTAAACAATCTTATTAATATGACACTTTTTTCCATCCTCACCGTTGGATACCAATTTTCTAACAAATAAATTGTTATAGCACTGTTCTATGAGAGTAGAAAGTACTATTAAGCTGGAAGGCAAAAATACCGCACGCATGGCTGTGTGTGATATTAAAGTAGAAAGTGAGTTGTGACACTCACTTTTTAGATAAGCAGAGTTACTGTAAGGGACTTTAATGCAATTCGTATCTCATGTTTTTTAAATGAACATGATGTTTCAAAAGCTAACCTTGCCAGTTCCAAAAAAAAACCAACAACTTACCAGTATCAAAACAAATATATTTCTTACCATGTACATATCTATTAAAAGAAACTAAGCATTGCTCACGATCAATTCAAACGACCATAAGAAATGAAGCACAAGCTCGAACTTGGCTTTTTAAGAAATGAACAGACAAAAAAAGAGTAAACAAGTACTGCTTGACAACAAGAGCATACTTTGAAAAAAAAGTGCAATACAACATAAAATGATTTGATTGGTAGGAATTGGTAGAAGAGATGAGAAGAGTTTGAGGATGCCAAATGTGTAATCAAAATCCTTAATTCGAAGGACAGACAACACAATGATAAAAAGAAGAAGATCTAAATGACAAACAACAATCAACAAAGCACATCACAAAATAAATGCATGTGCCATTTGAAATACATGTACATTATAGAAACAATTTAATCGACAAAAAAGATTCTTACCTGATTCCACGTCCGCCATCTTGGGATGACCGTAATTACAGTTACGGTCATCAGCTTACCCCAGTGAATAATGATGCAAGCTAATGATAGTGAAACCGATCATAAGAAAGATATCAATAATAATATTCGAGAACAGGATAGAGGATCATCTTTTTCTTCTTAAGTCGGGAGATTTTGCTTTAGATACAATATGACCAGTTCAAACGTATCTGGTGTAATTAAAACCATTGAAAGAATTTTTACCGGCTGAACAATTTTTCAGCTCAGTCAATTGAAGGGAACACCAATTATCTCATGAAAGAGGTGGTGCTAAAGGAGAAAAATGTTCCCATTTTCAGAGATGCTACGAACAAAAGAAAACACCGTTACCACTTACCAAACCTGAACACCAAAGAACATGAATTTACCTTAGGTATAGAAGTGTGCTTGATTTCGAATATAAAATTTGAAATAAATTAGATATGTTTGTTTCTTCCAAACTATTAGTTAGAAAAACTCATGATTCAGACAAAACAGTTTAACATGCTTACTGTTTATGGGTAATGGGTAATTTTACTTTTTATAATTTGCTTTATTTTTCTTCTCAAGTCTGGAAAACTGTTTCCAGAGGTTTTTTTTTAATAAATGCATTAAGCTTTCAATTGGATTAAATGGATTTCAAATAAGCATGTTTCAGAGAATTACAAATTGTTGCTGCAATTTAAAGGGGAAATAACTCCAAACCTTTTCATTAAATGTATTTTGCTTTCAGTGATTGTCATTAAAGTTAACCGCATTGATGAATATCTGACATTAAAACTTTGATTAAGACCAAATAAACAGATAAACATGCTTAATATGAATAGATAATAGATATTTTATTTAATTTCAATACCGAAGAAGAAAATAATACTTTTTCCTATTTAAAGGAGAAATGGCTCTTGATATTTTCACTATATACATTTAAATTTCAGTGAATGTCATTAAAGAACAAATATTTGAGTTTTAATGAACGCCCGTCATCGTAATACTTATTATGTAGCAATCGTGGAGAGGTAAATGGATATATACAACTCGATTTCACATCACTGATAATTAATTCACTCTTACAATATGTGAAATTAAGAGTATTTTCGAGTCGATTGTTACAGTCAAACCGGTCTTAGTGACCTCCTCTATTAACCAATAACTTGTATTATGTGACCTTAATTTCAATTTCCCTACACAATGCATTTCAAATTAGTTAAACCTGTATTTAGTGTATTATGTGAACCTATTTCAATGTTCCATTGGAGGATCACATAAGACAAGTTTGACTCTATATTGTTTTTCCTATTTTCATATATTTTTATCAGGATTATTTATTCTGCACATCTTAGGTTTTAATGTAATATATTTGTCGTACGACAGAAACGACATCGAGACTTCTGGAATTGAGGTTAACCAGACAGGATTACAACGGAAATAAACACAACTCAATTACTCCATTCGATGATAAACTAATTAACATCATTGATGACATGTCAATTGCTCTATTCTCCAATTCCTACAGTTTTAGAAGAGTTGGAGAAAGTATGTAAGGATCTAGAGTCAAAGAATGAAAATTGTTAAATTTCTATCAGATCCCTTCGCCCGCATCTGGGTTCACCCGGTATTTTGGTGCTTCCGTGATGCTCATCTTTTTTAGGGTTTTTTTATGCTGTGTGCTTTTTTTTTAAATTTTATTTTGTTAGTCTTCGTTCTGTGTCTTATGCCCAACACTGTCTGGAGTGTCTATTCTTGATTACCCCTTTCGGGTTTCCCTAACGTTTACTTGTACACATAAATTGCTACATTTAATGTCAGTTTTTGTTATCACAGGTCTGGCGATCTACTTCTTTACAACCATTTATTACACATAAAAGATATCAACCACTTACCAATTACTAAACAGCTTCAACACTACATTCTACAATGCATCTGGAACCTTTCTATTCGAAATTGTATCCAACATTACCTAACCACATCGAATACTACCCACAGCTTACTCCACAATTCCAGTTAAAACTACAGTACCTCAACAACAGCAGTATTTTGTAACTTTGTAATACTATTGGTCTTATTTGCACACATATAACTACTCCTGGTTTCAAATTGCCTTCTTGTACTGAACCATATATAGATATGTCACCAGTTTACATGTAATCACCTAATCTTAGAGCACTTTTCAGCAACCCAGAGATTTTACTCAGCTCGGAATAACATTAGAACTATTCATAGGTGAAAATACAAAACATGATGTTGTAATAGAATGTGTAGAAACAATATCATCAAACATCCTACATATGTTAGAAAATAATTAATTGGTGTTATTTACCTAGAACCTATTAGCAACTTCTTTCTGTCCTAGAATAGATATAGATATAGATATCTCTATAAAGGTCAATGGCGCAAATCGACCATCATAAATGTATTGTTCCTAAAATAAAACTGCAAGAAAGGTTTGAAGATACTAAAAGGGTAAATAGAATCCGTAATTCGAAGTAGGACAAAACAGAATCCGTAATTCGAAGGACAAAGCAGAATCCGTAATTCGAAGAAGGACAAAACAGAATCCGTAATTCGAAGAAGGACAAAACAGAATCCGTAATTCGAAGGACAAAACAGAATCCGTAATTCGAAGGACAAAACAGAATCCGTAATTCGAAGAAGGACAAAGCAGAATCCGTAATTCGAAGAAGGACAAACCAGAATCCGTAATTCGAAAAGGACAAAATAGAATCCGTAATTCGAAGAAGGACAGAACAGAATCCGTAATTCGAAGAAGGACAAAGCAGAATCCGTAATTCGAAGAAGGACACAACATAATCCGTCATTCGAAGGACAAAACAGAATCCGTAATTCGAAGGACAAACAGAATCCGTAATTCAAAGAAGGACAAAGCAGAATCCGTATTCCGAAGGACAAAACAGAATCCGTAATTCGAAGGACAAAGCAGAATCCGTAATTCGAAGAAGGACAAAGCAGAATCCGTAATTCGAAGAAGGACAAAGCAGAATCCGTAATTCGAAGAAGAATAAAATAGAATCCGTAATACGAAGAAGGACAAAACAGAATCCGTATTTCGAAGAAGGACAAAGCAGAATCCGTAATTCGAAGGACAAAGCAGAATCCGTAATTCGAAGAAGGACAAAACAGAATCGTAATTCAAAGAAGAATAAAATAGAATCTGTAATTCGAAGAAGGATAAAACAGAATCCGTAATTCGAAGAAGGACAAAGCAGAATCCGTAATTCGAAGAAGGACAAAGCAGAATCCGTAATTCGAAAAGGGCAAAATAGAATCCGTAATTCGAAGAAGGACAGAACAGAATCCGTAATTCGAAGGTCAAAGCAGAATCCGTAATTCGAAGAAGGACAAAGCAGAATCCGTAATTCGACGAAGGACAAAGCAGAATCCGTAATTGGAAGGACAAAACATAATCCGTAATTCGAAGAAGGACAAAACAGAATCCGTAATTCGACGAAGGACAAAGCAGAATCCGTAATTCGAAGAAGGACAAAACAATCCGTAATTCGACGAAGGACAAAGCAGAATCCGTAATTCGAAGAAGGACAAAACATAATCCGTAATTCGAAGAAGGACAAAACAGAATCCGTAATTCGAAGAAGGACAAAGCAGAATCCGTTATCCGAAGACGGACAAAACAGAATTCGTAATTCGAAGGTCAAAGCAGAATCCGTAATTCGAAGAAGGACAAAGCAGAATCCGTAATTCGAAGAAGGACAAAACAGAATCCGTAATTCGAAGAAGGACAAAACAGAATCCGTAATTCGGAGAAGGACACAACAGAATCCGTAATTCGAAGGACAAAACAGAATCCGTAATTCGAAGGACAAACCAGAATCCGTAATTCGAAGAAGGACAAAACAGAATCCGTAATTC